>VBSM01000813.1:5729250-5828124 GCA_008086735.1 Cheirogaleus medius | reverse complement strand
TTATCCAAATGGCATTTTGTACATGTGTAAAAGAATATTTGGGAAATAAATGCCGAGAAGTGGAATTGGCATGTCAAAGTGTGTGTGTGTTTTAAATGTTGAATAATTAGTTACTAGCAGATCTTGGGTAAGGAATCAGATATGCAGATTTCTTCTACAGGGCTCTGTCAGACTTGAAAAACAGATTCTTCCCTGATGAAATTGGAATCTTGCCTGGGACAGAAATGAAGCCTGGGATTTCCCTGAGATTGGAAAAAGATCCCTCTTAAAGCAAACTCACCTCCTCTTGGCCCTCTAAACATAACAGTGGGATAGGAAAAAGGGCAGACGCCCTGCCCAGTGGGCAGCAGGTTAAGGCTGAGGGGTGGGGGTGGGCAGGAGAAGGTCTACTTATCTTCAGGTATCAGAACTTAAAAACTTGAGAAAAGGGCTGGCTCTTCTGTGTAGATGAGTGGTTTGTGCCTACCAGGACCAATTATCAGAGTATTCAAATCAGAATGAAGGACCACAAGAACTAAAGCTGATTATTGAGGGTTTTCCTGAAATCATATCTAATAACAGAGTGAGCAGGGGAGAGCTCTGCTATCAGTTTGTTTTATTTTTGTCTTTAACTCATTCTCTCCTTCCCCCTAAATAGCTCTCTGTATATTAATTGTGTGTGAATATTTGGTTGCAATTTTACTGATGGGACCAGAGCCATCTGTTTATCAATATGCTTGCTTTAATTAATTAATTAATTAATGTATTTATTTATTTTAGAGATGGGGTCTCAGTATTTCATCCAGGCTAGTCTCAAATTCCTGGCCTCAATTGATTCTCCTGCCTTGGCCTCCCAAAGGGCTGGGATTATAGGCTTGAGCCACCATGCCCAGCCATGCTTTAGAAGGCCATTCTTTTTACATGTTATTCCTTAAAGTAAGCAGAGATATTTCCCTTTTGCTCTATCATTCATTCTGTTTTTAGTTGACATACTTTCTGCCAACTTTCAGAAAATGTTTTTCTTGGTCTTTTTTCTTCTTCTTCTTTATTTTTTCTCCTAGCAGTGCAGTAATAATCTTAATGTGTTACTGTTTTAATAGTCGATTTAGGCTGACTATTAAAATAAAATTTCACACTATAAATTAAAATAAAATTTCACACAGTACTACACTGATAAGGGCCCTCCAAATGGTAGATTCCAAGGAGATGGTGTTCTTTTTAAGGGATAGCAGAGCTTGATTGTAAGCTCTGTCTTTCCCAGCAAGAACTGGAGAAACAATTCCATAGGGAATCTCCTAGCATTGTATGCCCTTAGGCAGAACACCAGAACTATCTTAATGTTAATATAGATCTAGGAGAAACAGTAACATTCTTCCCTTGCTGGTTCTAATTAAGAACCCAAGCAAGAATGAACCTTAAGCAAAATGGGATAGATTATATTTTCAGCACTACCAATTCATTTTTGGATTCCATTTTCACCTAAACCTTAACTAAGTCACTCTTTGACCTCAGGTTGCTTCCTGATTATTCCCCACTTTTTAGACTTTTCTCTACTTCTCTCTTCAATAATTTTCTTTTCTTTTTTATTCATTCACCATACCTCTTTCCTGGCAGGTGACAATTTTTCCATATAAGATCTTCCTTGATATAATGCCTGAAGCACAAAATATGGCCAAGGGAGCATTTTTGCAATATATTCAGGGAAATGGTTTAGGTCCTGGGAAGAGGGAGTGTTTTGGTCTTCTATTAATCATATCATATAGGTTGTTGCCCACTCTGTAAATTTACAAAATTGACCCCAGGCTTTTGAAGGCTTTATCTCAAAGGAGATTAATTTGTTAGGAACCTTTAGGAAAGATCACTATATATCTTCATCCTTAAAATCTTCTCTAAAACCCTGTTCCTGGTAATACCATGTCAAGAGTTAATAGAAATGCACAGGAGTCCTGGGAAGTACTAGGCAACTATTGGCCTGTCAAATCTGAAATTAACTGGCTAAAGTATTTTTTTACCAAAAATAATATTTTTCTGAATTTTATCTCTGGTCTCTCAACTCTAAATTTCATGGAGATGCAAGGCTCTGCATTAAGTAAGTCTACAAGCCAGGTTTTGAAGGAGAAAATCTGATAGAATGTATGTACGTGAACCTATGTTGAATTACATAGAGCAATGCTTATTTATGCTCAATGAGTAAGTGCTAACTATAAATCTTAAAATAGGTCCTAGCATCTTTGAATGTGTTCAAAGTTTACTTCTTAAGAATATGCCCTTCTTTTAGAGGTTGAAAATGTGCCAACTTGGTATGCCTGCACCTTTCTGCACAAGTCTATTTTCTCAACCCACTTTCTATGAATAGTTTTCAGTCTGCTATAGTATTTTTGAGAGTAGAGAACATGAAAGTTCAACATAAGAAATGGAAAAGCTTAAAATTTTAGTACTACAGTTAGACTGAGGAAGAGAACTTAAAAGCAACCTAGAAGGTTTCAACCAGCTAATGGTGATACCTCAAATGCCCATAATAGGCTGTAGATAATTCTTATTGTCTTCATAAGGCATGTCGTTGCCTTATGAAGTAAGAGTAAGAGTCAACTCCATACGGAGTGACTTTAAATGCCAGCCCCTAAGGGGATTTGTATGCTGGAGACAGGATATGGCTTCTCCGATATAAAGTATTATCCACGTTCTCATAAGAGATTTAGTGGTTGGCAGTTGCCAGATAGGGCGTTTTTAGACTGTACATTGTTTCCTTTAATTACAATAAGATGGAAATTGTGGGAAAACCAAGAGCAGAGGGCAGTCCAAGCCTTTTCCATGGCTTTTATTGCCTATTAAATGGAAGAAGTGATATCCAGATATTAGTTGTTCTGCTTCCAGCACTTGACTTCAAGGAGGGTTCTTCAATTCTCTATGTGGTCCAAAAGCCCAGGGCTGGCAGTTCCCACTCAGTGATCAGGAGCATATCATGAGACTATGCCCAAAGCAGACTATGGAACCCTTAGAGTCATCAATTCCAGCAAAGGGAGGGTCTGTTTCTAGCAGAAATTGTAGGAGCCACAGTAGAGTAATAGGATCACAACTTCCTTTTCTGTGTTGGAAATAATCTTGCCTAATTTATCAAAAAGTTCAGGCATATATAAGTTCTATGCAAATAGACTTTAAGGAGCTTATTTGCTGATGTCACATAATCTTCAGGAAAGAAATGCCACCTATGTCTCAAGAAATGGCACAATGACAATGGCATAATTCACAGTGAAAATAAGGAAGAAAACTCTTAATCCTATGTGTTCCTATAAGGAGAAAAAAAATCACCTGGACGCCACAGATGCCTCAACCCTTCCTAAGGTATTTTCTCCTTCTTCGTGGATCTTTCAGGAAAAAAAAGTTAATAAGCCTAGATGGGGTTTGGTTCATATAAATTATTAGGAGAAATACAGAAAAAAATAATATAACAGATTTATTAAGTAAAAATTTAAGAGCTATGAGGAATGTTGAAAGTTATTATGATTTTGTAATTTCAAAACAAGTTTACTCTTTCCTTTCATATCTAAAAGAACATATAAATCTATAAACCAGTGATTTTGAAACTAAAGGAAATCAGTTAAAATTATCATAATTTTGGCAAACTGGTTTATCCAAAAGGTGAACTCTTTGAGGATAAGTGGTATCAGGACACTCCAGAATTAATCCTAGTGAGATAGATGTTTAAAAAGTATTATATTAATATATAGACAGTAAATGATTGGATTTAGTTGCTTCTAATGATAGATACTTTATAAACAATTTCTGGTTTTTACTTTCCTTCTATAACAAATGCAGCAACTCTTATCTATCCCTGGCATGATGGACCCAAACACAGAAATGATAATAAGATGAAGTCTGAAAGAACACCTGCCTACCTATGGTCACCTGATTGCATGTAAAATTGAATAAAGGAGCTGCTCGAGGGGGGAAGCGGGGCATGGGCAATATACGTAACCATAATATTTGTACCCCCATAATATGCTGAAATAAAAAAAAAAAGGAGCTGATGGGGCATATTCTCTCCAGGACAGGAGAGAGAGTTGAGGTGGGGATAGTTGTTGAGGTGGGAAATAACCAAAGGTTCAAGGATGCTAAATATCAGCACTGACATAAAAGAGTTGTCCCCAAACCTCAGTGGAAGGCGATAATCCTTTTTTTCTTTTTTTTTATTTTGGAGATGGAGTCTCACTCTGTCGCTCCAGCACCACCACACCCAGCTAATTTTTTTCTATTTTTTGTAGAGATGGAGTCTCGCTCTTGCTCAGGCTGGTCTCAAACTTCTGAGCTCAAGCAATCCCAGCCCATCCAACGCCCTCCAGCCTCCCAGAGTGCTGGGATAACAGGCATGAACCATCACACCTGGCCCCAAGGTGATAGTCCATAATCCTTCACTACTACTGGTGCCACTTTCCACTGTGATTTTTTTTCCATTTCTGAGTCTCAGAAACTGCTTAGGGAAGAATATGTTTTTTCCCCACCCACTGGCTTTTACATTTTTTGGACCATTAGGAAAACCAAAGCTATGTCAACCTGGCAGGCTCAAGATTCAGCTACATTATTCTGCTACAGAATTCCTTGTCCCTTCCTGCTGTCTTCCCTCAGTTTCCCTGTCTCAAACTCTCTTCCTTTTATATTTGTAAACACCAAAGTTCTGACACCTATCTTTTTCTCAAATATTTTAGTGGATTACCACTGACTGAGGCCTCTCTCTTTGATATATTATAGACTTTGTTTATAGAATGTCTTGAGATGGGGGCATGGAGGCTCATAATCATTGTAACTTACTTTTTTATTCATTTTTGTGGAAAAAAACACATGAGTTCTATCCTCTTAACAATGTATTTAAGTTAACAGTGCATTATTGTTAACTATGAGCACAAAAAATTGCATGGCACATCTCTAGAATTTTTTCATCTTGCATGACTGAAACTTTATATTATACCTATTGAACAGAAAGTCCCCATTTTCCCCTCTCTCCAGTTCCTACTACTTCAATTAATTTATTCTGATAGCTTTATTGAGGTATAATTGATATAAAAAATTGCACATGTTTAATGTATACAATTTGATGGGTTTGAACATATGCATACACCTGTGAAACCATCACCACAATCAACATATGTAATAATAAACACATTTGTCACCTCTAAAAGTTTCCTCCTGGCTCAACCCCCCTCTTTTTCTGGTAAGAACATTTAACTTGAGATCTACTCTCAACAATTTTTTTAAGTGTACAATAGAATATTGTTAGCTATAGGCACTATGCTGACAATACAAAACAATATTGCCAATAAAACCGTACACTTAAGACACTGGAAAAACTTGAATTTTGCTTTCTTCAGTTATATTACAGTTGACCCTTGAACATGGGTTTGAACTATGTGGCCCCATTTTTATGTGGGTTTTCTTTTACCTCTCCCATCCCTGAGACAGCAAGACCAACCCATTCTCTTCCTCTTTCTCCTCCTCAGCCTAGTCAATGTCAACAGGACAAAGATGAAGACCTTATGGTGATCCACTTCCTGTTAATGACTACTAAATATATTTTCTCTTCCTTATGATTTTCTTAAAAACATTTTCTTTTCTCTAGCTTACTTTATTAAAAGTAAGATCTCTAGATCTCTAGAACTTTTTCATCTTGCATAACTGAAACTTTTTACCCACTGAACAAAAACTCTCCCCTTTTCCTGTCCCCACAGCACCTAGCAACCACCATTCTACTCTCTGCTTCTATAAATTTTACAATTTTAGATACTGAACATAACAGAATAATGTAGTATTTGTTGTTATGTGATTGGCATATTTCACTTAGCATAATGTCCTCAAGGTTCATCCATGTTGTCACAAATGGCAAGATTTATATCTTTTTTAAGTTTGAATAGTATTCCATTGTGTCTCTATACCACATTTTCTTTATCTAATTATCCATCATAGATATTTAGGTTGTTTTCACCTCTTGGTTATTGTGAATAATGCTGCAAGGAACATAGGAGTACAAATATCTCTTCAAGATCTTGGTTTGAATTCTTTTGGATAAACACCCAAAAGTGGGATTGCTGGATCATATGGTAGTTATCTTTTTAAATTTTTGAGAAATCTCTAGACTATACTATTTTCCATGGTATCATTTTACATTTCTGTTATACCAACAATGCACAAAGGTTCTAATTTTGCCACATCCTTACCAACACTTGTGAAGTGACATCTCAGCATGATTTGGATTTGCAATTTTCTGATGATTGGTGATACTGAGTATCTTTTAATATACCCACTGGACATTCATATGCCTTCTTATGCAGGAATATCTATTTATGTAACTTCCCTTTTTCTGACCTTTAGGCATAAACGTCTTTCTTCAAGAAAATGTCTTGGACCATTTTTTTTTTTTTTGTATATTTGTCTTCAAGGTGCTTCAGAATTTCTAAGAGGCATAAGTATCCTATTGCAAGGGAAAGGTGTGCACGCTTTAACATGGGTGATTTTGTGGCACCTTTCTCAACAATAAAGAGAAAAGATACATTTTTCTCCAAACTAATTTACTACTTAACATATCAGTCATTATTCAAACATGAAACAGAATTTACCCCAGATGGTTCAAATAAGAAACATTAATGAAAGGACTACTTTAAGATGTATGGGCAGACATGAAAAAATAAAAAAAATAAAAATAAAAGGCAATGAATGATGAGACTAACCACAGTGGAAAGCTATTATCGCCATTAGGGTTGAAGAGATAAAAGCAGAAGATAGTATTACCAGAGTGAGAGCTGGAACTATGGAGGAAATGTCTAGTGGGCTGGAGTCATGAGGATATGCAGCTGCTGCCAGAGATACTTCATCAGAGCAGGAAAGAAATGAGAAACAAACACCCAACTACTTCCTTCTGCAATCCAGTCTCCTGCTACTGTCTCTCACTGATGAAATCCAACCTGAGGCCATCTATTAAGGGGGCTCATTTGTTGCCTCAGTCTAGTGTACAAAACAAGGCAGAGAGAAGAATAAAGAATTAACCTGGTTAGGCAACAGGGGAACAAATAGAAAGGAACAAGCACAACTAGCTAATTCAACAATGACAATACACAATATGAATTTGAGACTGTGCCAAATTAAAAATATAAACCTATTTTCAACAGCTTGAGGCATGCAAAATACAGCTGGCTCAGTCTATCACACCTTCTTAGTGTCTCAGTGATGAAAAACCAGCTTAGCTTATTCACATGGTTTAGAGTTGAAATCTGCCAATTGCTCAGGTAATTAAGACTTCAGTGTTTCCTAAGGAAAAGGACCGTACTGCACATGCTCCTGACATTCCAACCAGTAATGACTTCTGTATTTTTTTAAGACTCAAGAAAAACTATTTTTATTTTGATAAGTAGATTTTGAAAACCCAGAAAAATTTACCCGAGTTAATGCATGAGTACAAAAAAGGTAATTGATTTTTATTTTCCAGTTTTCCCAAAAATAAAAAACAAAAAACAAACTAAATTAACCAACCAAAAACATAAATTAAAAACCAGGTACAGTTGAACCTCGAACAATATGGGAGTTAGAGGCACTACCCTGTGCAATTGAAAATCCAAGTATAACTTTTGACAATCCCAAAACTTAACTACTAGTAGCCTACTGTTGACTGGAAGCCTTACCAATAACATAAAAAGTCAATTAACACATATTTGTATGTTATATATATTATATACTGTATTATTTTAATAAAGTAGGCTAGAGAAAAGAAAATGTTATTATGAAAATCATAAGAAAGATAAAATATATTTAGTAGTCATTAAATGGAAATAGATCATCATAAGATCTTCATCTTTTTCCTCTTCACACTGAGTAGGCTGAGGAGGAAGAGAAAGAGAAAGGGTCTTGCTGTCTCAGGGAGGGGAGAGGTGGAATAAAATCCATATAAAAATGGGTCCACACAATTCAAACCTCTGTTATTCAGGGTCAACTGTAATATAACTGAAGAAAGCAAAATTCAAGTTTTCTAATGTCTAAGTGTAAAGTTTTATTGGCAATATTGTTCCTGGAATTTAATATGAAAATTTTACTGTTTCAGGTGGTGCTAAAACAACAACAACAACAACAACAACAACAAAAAGAATAAGAAATACTCTATTTACTATTGCTATAAAAAATCACTCTGAAACTTAGTGGTTTAAAACAATAAAAATCATTATTTTGGTTATGAATCGACAATACTGACAGGGCTTTGTGGGGATGACATCTCTGCTCTCTTTGGCCTTTGCTGGGATGGCTCAAATGGAGGCTGGATAAGATTTCTCTTTCAAGCTGGCTCACTCTCATAGCTTTCAAGTTGGTCTCGCTATTGGCTGGATCAATTGGTCTGTGGGCTGGGCGACTTGGTTTCTCTCCACATGATCCTCTACATGGGTTGCTTGAGCTTCCTCACAGCATGGTAGCTGTGTTCCAAGAGCAAACATCCCAAGAGAACCAGGAGGAAGCACATGACATTTTTATGAGTTAACATTAGAAGTCACATAATGCACTCTATTTAACAAGACTATCATAAACATCCATCCACAGACCCCACTGCTATATGGGAAGAATATCAACGTTACATTGTATAAAGGTATGTGGGATGGGAGATATTGGTGTGGCCATCTTTAGAAAATATAAGCTACCTCGGGAGAATATTGGACTTTGATTTACAAATTTTTCTTTAAGTGCTTTTATTTTATTGGCACCAAGGAAAAGTATCAGCCACCTAATTTCTCTGATTTTTACTCTGCTGTTTCATCAGTTGCTTTCTACAGGATGAAATCTTTTCATTTATTTAGCAATATATGTGGTTTTCTGTGCAGTAACATTTTACTAAATATTAATGCTATCTTTGTGCATTTGTTTTATTCCTCTTTTTTATAAGTTCTTTTTCTTTTTCTTATTTTCTTTTGTTTTCACCTCCTGCTTTAAAAAGAATAAAAGAGATTAAGCAGTGTTATAAAACATCAAGTTTCTAAGTAGGTGAAGGATGACAGTTCCTTAAGTGATATATATTTTTTAAATTAGTTATTTTAATCAAGAACATTTCAGCCTCTCTACTCCTCTCTTGCACTGTCAAGAAACAGCATGACAGTGGTTAACATCTTCCTAAGACTGTGCTAGACATCAAAAGACACAAAAGAGGAATTCAGCTGTAAAACCCTTGAGGGCTGGAACTTTGCCATATTCAAAATTCTCAGCACCTATCAGGAAGTCTGACTCATAGCAGTTACTCAGTAAATGTCTGTCTAATAAATGAATGAATCTATAAAGAAATGAAGAAAGACATGGCTTCTGTTCACCATGAGGTAATGAACTATTTGGAAGGAGTTCAGTAATTTACAAGGTAACAGGAAAGAAAGATGTGGTATAAGAGGTAGACTGACATGCCTCCAAAATCAAAGAGCACTGGACTAGTAAGATGATAAAGGAAGGAGCAATAATAAGAAGCATCCATCACTAACCTGAGAACTCAGATGGCATCGCTTCTCGGTCTTTTGGCTAAGATTAAGTACAGAACTCAGATGGCAGTGGCAGGGGCTGTGGAGATTGCTGAGGGGCAGGGGCGGGTGGAATGCAGATAGTGGAGTACTGAATCATAGGTAAAGGCCAAAGCAGAAAGTCATTCACAAGGTGAAAGAGGATAGAGTAATGATTGGGAGCACAAGCTTCTGAGTCAGAGACCTAGATTCAAGTCCCACCCCTAACAGTGGTATGATGTTGAATTAAACTTCCCGAGCCTCAGTTTTCTTATCAATAACATGGGATAGCAATATGTCCTATGTTGAGCAAAGTAGGCATGGATACACACATAATATTAATACCACACCATTTATTACAGCAGTGGAGTATCAGAGCACAAATCCCTCAGCTCTCATTACACCAAAGGATGAGTGCATTGACACAATGGTATTGGGTTGGATGCCCCATGGTGAGTGTCCACTGCAATGACTCTGCCCCTACAATGCTCCACATATCAACAGAGAAAGGGGGCAGGGAACACCTAGGTCAGTGTGTAACATAGAGCTTCTGACTCAGGAAGACAACCTCATCAGAAAGAAGGAGGCCGCAGAGTGCAACTTCTGTTCTTTATTGTACACCAGCTCCTTGTTAAGCTACTGAAAAGAAACAAAAATCCAAAGTTCCCCGACTTTGTCTCTATTCAACCTACTTCTTCAGATTACTATAATGATTAATGTAAAATGCTTAGCAAAGTGCCTGGCATATGATAAACTATCAATAAATGTTAACTATTATTGCATCATTATTGGGTTTCTACTAGTCTGTTAAGTATCCCCTTTCAAATATAAATTGATGACATTCAGAGCAGAAATATGCCTCATAAACATAAGTTATAGAATATTACTATTGCTGGAGTTGTATGTGCTAGTGATTGCTAAAATAAAACAACAGCCATTTATCCCCAGGGATCTGTAGATTATCTGGGGATCAGCTGGGGGTGGGCAGATCTAGGCTGGGCCTGGCTGGGTTTGGCTCAGCTCTGTACAATATGTTTCTAATTCTGCTTTTAGGAGCATTAGTAAGCCTTGGCATGCTCTTCTCATGCTGATGGAAGAGGTAACAAGCAACAAACAAAAACATGCAAGAATTCTTGAGTCCTAGATTTAAAATTGGTGCACTGTCACATTCACTAATTATTCTGTTAGCCAAGGCAAATATACTATTTGGCCATATCCAAAGCCCAGAGGAGGAAAAATACACTTAATTTCTTTAGCGGGAAGAGCTACAAAGTCATAGAGGGGATGAGTGAGGCCATTAATACAATCAACTGAAATGTTAGACTTGCACAATTTAGTTTGTCAGCAACAGAGGAGTCTATGAGTTACAAGGTCTTTTGCACAACGTCTAAAGAAAAAATAAGACAGCATGGCCCCCAAACCTTTCTCCCTGCCTGGACTGGGTTGAAAAGTGTCCTCTCAGATTTCATGTCCACTTAGAACCTGTCAATATGGTCTCATTTGGAAATAGGGTCTTTGCAGATGTAATCAAGTTACCGTGAGATCGTTCTAGATTAAGATGGGCCCCTATCCAATGATGGGGGTCCTTATAAAAGGAAAATTTGAACACAGGGATACAGAGAAGAGATTGCGAGAAGGCAGAGAGACACAGAAGACACAGAGGAGCATTACATGTGAAGACAGAGGCAGAGATTGGAGTGATGTGTCTCCAAGCCAAGGAACACCAAGGATTTCTATCAACCACCAGAAGCTAGGAGAAAGGCCTGGAACAGATTCTCCCTCAGAATCTCCAGAAGAAACCAACCCTGCCGACATCTTGATTTCATTTCAGATTTCTGGTTTCCAGAACTGTGAGAAAATAAATTTCTGTTGTTTAAAACCACCCCTTTCATGGTACTTTGTTACAGCAGTCCTAGGCATCTAATACACTGGCTATAGCTAGCAAAGTGACAGAAGGTACTATTAGCCTTAAGGCACTCCAACATGTATTCTACAACTTCCTATAGAGTATTTAAAAACTCCAGGTACGATCTCAGCATTTCTTCACAAGCAGATTAATTTCTAATCCTGTTTTAATTAGAGGCAATGTATTTAGATGGCTAGAACGTGGGACTCAAATTTGGAGATCTTAGTCATCTTCTTTTTCATTCTCCACATCTAGTCATTCACCAAGATTGGTCATTTCTTTTTCATGAATTATACTTCAATTAGCCACCATTGTTACTGTGTTACTATAGGCTCTCGTTTCTAATTCATGATACTCACTGGTCCAGTGCTATCATGGGGAACTTTTTAAAAGTTTAGAACTGGTCATATCACCATAAGGCCTTGCTTAGAAAGAGGGAGTTGAGGATTCCAACTAAACTCTTGAGCATGTCAAATGAGACCCTTCATGGCTGGGTACATGTGGACATTATCAGTGCACCAGGTGCCACACCCTTGCATGCATCCCACGTTACAGACACACTATTATTTATCCCTGATTGCCAAACATCTTCCTCTGTCTCTCCACCTCTGCACATGCGACACTCATCCTCATTCTCCCATCTATCCTTGGCTAACTTCTATCATCCCAAGACCCAAGTGTTAGGCAACACTTCCTAGGGGAATAACTTCCTTAATTCCACTGGATTTGATTTAGCATTTTTTAGATCACTCTTTGTTTTACCATTATCCCCCACACTGTATTGTAGTTGTTTTCTATTTTTCTATGTCACTCATGAACTGCACTGATGGAAGGCTTATTGTGTCTTCCATGTTTCTGTCCCCAGAACTTACTACAAAACAGTCATTCTGATGTATAAGAGAGTCATAGTTGTTGAAAGAATTATTTATTCATCCATAACATTATCCCCCTTGTCCACGGGATAATGTATTTAAAGATGCTCATACCCCCTGTACTAATTATGTCTTGTATGCATGGTTTTTGTTGTTGTTGTTATTGTTTGTAACATTTTATTTTCTAAAAATTAGTAGAATCCCTATTTTTCAGTGCTTAAACTTTTTGAAGTATAAGATTAAATTGCATAAACAGACTTTGTGTCTGTGGAAAAGCTAGAAACAAGGTGTCAAATACTGTGAAATATAATTTTAACTTTTAAAGTTTTGCTGAAGAATGTACCTGTGATTAAGATAGCATAAAGATTATATTTTTGTTTTATAGTTATAAATTTTTAAGTCCATGGTTTATAAATTTAGACCTATTGTTTCTATGCTGTATTATGAGATTTTTAACATTTTTCCACCTTATATTTATTCTAAACAATTCTGGCTGTTCTCTCTCTCTCTCTCTCTCACCACTATTTTATTAAAATGTTTTCTTTGTGTAACATTTATTAAAATTGTGATAAAACTAAATTTTCCTTTTAAAAATATTTTTGATTTTATCTATATTTCTAGAACTTTTCCACTTTGCCAAAAAAGAGGTAAGATCTACATTCCCTTCCCTTGAAATTAGGTGGGTCCTTGTGACTGTCTCAATGAATAGACTGAGGCAGAGGTGGTGATATATAAGTCTGTAACTTAATACAATTTACACCTGGCTCATCCTCTTGGGATGGGACTTAGAATATGGCCACCATACTGTGAAGAAGGCCAGGACTCATGGCTCTGCCAACTTAAAGAAGAACTGAAACTTTATCCTTCAGCTCTGCTGAGTTTCCAGCTCACAGCCAGCATCAATTTGTCAGCTATCTCGGGAATAAATTCCCCAAATCCTAGGCAAGAGACCCCTGTTAATGCCACCTAGAATAGAAATGAGCCTTCTCCATCCAGACCTACCCAAATCACACATTTGTGAGCAAAATAAATGATTGTTAATGTTTTAAGTTATTAAGTTTTAGGGTGGTTTGTATAGCAATAGATAACCAAAAACTTGTTACAAATCTAAATAATAAGCAGTCTTTAATAACTGTCTGGTCTACCTGGGATAAACAATAATGTGTGAAAGCTTGAGGAAGATCAATGTCCGGGCAATATCTTCAAAGGCCCATGCTGAGGAAACATTAAAAAAGAAAGGAGGGGTTTTTTTCCATGTAAATGTACAGAGAAAAATATTTCTTAAATAAACTTGAAGAGTCCATACATTCCAAATGCAAAAATTAAGAAGATATACAAATTGACAGATTTGGGGCTGTATCTATATCTGCATACCGCCCAGGAGATGAACTTACAAATCTAAAACCCTCACTAGTCTCATAATTAGTTGAGTTATTACAATGGGAACTCTTTGATCATCTGAGAATACCCATCTGATATTTTTTGCTGCCCTTTGATGGATCCTTTAGTTAGGGGTCAGCAAATTATGGTTTGCAGGCCAAGCCTGATCCCCTTCCTATCTTAGAAAATGCAGTTGTACTGTAACACAGCCACACTCATTCATTGACTTATTGTCTGTGGCTACTTTCACACTGAAATGGCAATATTGAGTCATCATGACAGAAATCGCACTGCCTACAAAATGGAAAGTGTTCACTTTTGGCCCTATGCAGTCAAAGTTTGCTGACTTCTGCTTTAGATGAATAATTTGAGGGCTTTACAGGAAGCCTGTCAGCTAGATTGGCCTGAGGAGAGCTCATTTCCATCATATCCAAAATTTCTGATTCAGAGAAATTCACAATTCTGGGGAGTGCTGTCCCTGAGTAGTTTCTTGTTCTAGAAAGAAGGACTAGAAGTGAAGGTCAGAAGGAGCCAGGGAAGGCTGTACACACAAGCCTGGATGTCCAGAAGATCTGATTTAATGGGCAAGTTAGAAAGGAATTGACATATCTCAGCATGTTACTCAGAAATCTATTGGTTCTAAGTGACAAAATCCCTTTTAAACATCGAAGAGTGTGTCTCACTACAAGTGTAGCTGGAACCGGAGGCTCAAATAATTTCACAGACAGTTTCTCTCCTGTATCTGCTTTTCTCTGAGATGACTTTATTCTCAGAATCCTCTCAAGCGATCATGTTGCCCAAAGATGAGTTGGATGGGTACCAGCAGGAACCTCTTGGGATGCAGCCGGCTGTCCTGCCCCTGCTGGAGTTGGTCGGGGAGGACAATAATGGCCCCAGCACCGACGACACCGCCCCAGCAGAGGAGGAGAAGGATGAGTTGTACCAGCAGTCGCTGGAGATTGTCTCTTGGTACCTTGGGGAGCAAGCAAGGGGCGCCAAGGACGCAAAGCCGATGGTCAGGTCTGGGGCCACCAGCAGGGAGGCGCTGGAGCTCTTACGACATATCGGGGACAGTGTGCAGGGCAAACGCTAGAAGCCCTTCCAAGGCATGCTTCGGAAACTGGACATCAAAAACGAAGATGATGTCAAATCTTTATCACGAGTGATGGTCCATGTTTTCGGTGACAACGTAACAAACTGGGGCAGGAGTGTGACTCTAATTTCTTTTTGTGCCTTTGTGGCCAAACACTTGAAGAGCATAAACCAAGAAAGCTGCATCGAATCATTAGCAGAATGTATCACAGACATTCTTGTAAGGACGAAACGAGA
Organism: Cheirogaleus medius; assembly: GCA_008086735.1. Classification (NCBI taxonomy): domain Eukaryota; kingdom Metazoa; phylum Chordata; class Mammalia; order Primates; family Cheirogaleidae; genus Cheirogaleus; species Cheirogaleus medius. The sequence continues at coordinate 5,813,155 of VBSM01000813.1, read as the reverse complement.
CTGGCTGGTCAGAGAGACTGGAATGGGTTTGTGGAGGTCTTCCACATAGAAGACCTGGAAGGTGGCATCAGACATGTACATCTGGCTTTTGCTGGTATTGTTGGAGTAGGAGCTGGTTTGGCATATTTCACAAGATAGCTTTATAAAAGCAATGATTCTCACCAACAACAGCCACCAGAACCACATACGTCTGTGAAATCAAATGTATTTATGAAATTGGGCTTAAAGCTGCCCAAGCTGTAAACTCCAAGATTTCCACTCCAGCAACCTAGCCAGAAAAGCAAGTGGCAAAAGGATTATGGCTAACAAGAATAAATACATAGTAAAAGTAGTCCCCCTTGACCGAAGGGTCACTGTCTGAAAGAAGCGAAGTTCAGTTTCAGCAACAAGCAAACTTTGGGAGGCCATGGAGGAAGAATTTTAGATTTAGTGGAGATAGGAGGGTGGAAAGACTTATTTTCTTGCTGAGAACAAGAGAGTGGCCAGTAGCCAGGCTAGTCACAGAATTCATTAAATATGCCCATGAATTCATTAATTTCCTATAATGTTAAAAGAGAAGCACTAACAATGCCAGTAACCTGTATAAAATGGATTTAAGCTACAAGTAATAGAACTGACTGGAAGCCTCAGTACTGTACAACTAGAAGCCTGTTCTACTTTGGCTTGATTTGAATGATTCCTAGTTTATTAGCCTAGTAGTGGCCAAGAATACTTGACTTAATGCTTAATAATTAGTAACAAACATGGAATATCCTCAAATTAGTTTTTTTCATACCCTTTTGTACTTTGCAACTTCTGTAGTTAGGAACCTATTTCTTACAGCTTTTCTATGCTAAACTTTTTCCTGATCAGTTCTAAAGTGTGTACAGAACCAATTGATGTAATTGTATGCAAACTGGTTATAGTGGAACAAATCTGATTCATAACTATATGGGATTTAATTTTCCTATCTGATTTTGTTGAAGTATTCCATAGATAGGTTTTTCTTTGAAACCCTGGGATTGAGAGGTTGAAGAATGGAAATTAATACTTTCACTTTTTTATATGTATGTTTTCAATAATTAGTTCAAAGAGGAGTTTTAAGGTTGGGGGACTGATGACTTACAAATAAGGGGCTCTGATTGGGCAACTATTTATTTGAGTTCCTTTCATTTGACCTAATTTAACTAGTGAAATTGTAACTGAGTTCATGAGCTCATCTTTGAAGCTTTTACTAAAAGATTTTCAGCTGTTACAAATGGGACTTATTAGTGTGTGTATAAAACATCACATCAGGTGAATGGATGAGTGACATTTGATTCCTGTTTTGCTTAATAAATTGTAAAATGGCGGCTTGGAAAAGCAGGATAGGGTCTAACCAGGGTGCTATTATTAGGCTTGCTGGTTAAACACTTAAACACAGGTCTAAGTTTACTACATCAATAACACAAATACTTATTGTTTCATTTCTGTTAATGATTCCCCCCAAAATGGTTTAAATACCGGCAACCTAATAACTTTACTTAGCAAAAATAGATCATTTTTAGAAAAAGAAAATGGTCTAATATTATTTTCTTTAAAAAAATAAACATGCTCAAAATATGACAATTATATTAAGGATTCATATCAACAAACACAATGTAGGAATAAAACACTTTATACTGTGGTTGTCAGAATATAATACCATAGTGTTATGTTAGAGGTATGATTAAAAGTGTTACGAATAAAACACCAGTGGGTCTAATCTTTATCCAAATGTGATAAGGAATACTAGAAGAGGAGGATGTTTACGTGGGAAGAAGACTGTGTTAGCAAGCTCTGTGACTATGAACAAGTAACATCTTTTCCAAACTTCAGTTAACCTGATCATACAATTAAAGGGATACTTAAATTCAGGAGTTATTGTGAGACATAAATAGTATCCTGATGTAAATGTACTTTGTAATGAACAAACTGCTACATAAAAAAAAAAAAAAGAATCCCCTCAACCCTCAAGCAATTCTAAACTCACATTGTGCTGACAATTAGCAATCTAGTGAGAATGGTTTCACCAAAAGTCCTGGGAATCTATCCATCGGTCCAGCTTCAGCTACATGGTTATCTCCGAGCAATCACTCTGGCCAAGATGATGAAGTCCTTTGATTTGCTTGGTCTTAGCTATGCATAGTTTCTGAACTTAATCACACTGGTTAAGAATGAAGAAGGGACACTTCACTAAAGAAATTCTGGGCAAATATATACATATATTTTTAATATGTTCATCATATCTGCCCATAATACCAGCTTAGGGTTGCCAGATATAGAATGCCTAGTTAAAATTGAGCTTCAGATAAGCAACAAATATGAATATATTTTTAATATAAATGGGTCCCAAATATCGCATGAGATATACTGAAAAAATTCTTTGTTATCTGTCAGAAATTTAGATTTAACTGAGTATCTTGTAATTTTATTTGTTAAATCTGGCAATCCTATAACTAGCTTGAAGTTGTCTTCATCGATTCTTACCTAATTTCGGGCTGTTGTAGCCAAAACTCGCAAGATTATTTTGAGAATCAATAAAAGTAATACTGACAAAAGCATCCAGTAAATTATAAGTGCTATAGAAACACAAGAAATTATTATTTTCTGGGCTGGATTTTTAAAGTTGTGTTTCAGCCTTGGTACTATCATGAGACAGTCATGTACAGTACCATTGCCACACAATTCTAAACTGGAAGACACCTGCTTTGCCTGATAATTAAGGGAATTAACACACTTGAGCTTATACATGTATGATTTAAAATAATCATAACCGAAATGATTTATTCTTAGAGCCAATAAAATAAAGCAATCAACATTTCTCGAAGACACACATACATCTTTTCTCTATCCCAGGTAGAACCAAGTTCAATGTTGATGATCTGTAACTGATAGTGAATCTTAACCTTTGTCTGCAAATATTTCCAAGACATTTGACCCATAATTCTGATTTGGAGTTTTAAAATCTGCTTGTGTTCCTACTGCCAAATTTTAATTACTTCCTGTAGGGGATCCTTTTCTAGTTCCTGAAATTATTCAGAAGAGAGACATATGCTTGCTGCTAAACTGAAATGCTACTTTCAGCCACAATGACTCTTGTCTCTTTTTAAAATTTTTTCTCTCCAACAAGTGAAGAATAAGGTCTATTTTCTTCTAGGGGGAAAAATGGCAAATGCTTTGCCTATTATCTATCTTCACTTTCAAAAGTGCCTCCTCTTATTATTCTCTTACAAAAATGGAGGGATTTATCTGCAAACAATAGCCAAGGTTAATTAAATAAAACCCCAGTGCCAGATTTTCCTGGAAAGCTGAGAAAATGGTATCTTTTACAACCTGATTCCATTAAAGAGGTAAAATGTAGACTCTATTTCAACAGAATAGCAAATTAAACGGGAAAAAACACTACTTGCATTCAACAATGTATACAGACACGACAAAGAGCTAAATGGCTCTGCACAGGCAATTAGGAAACAGGACACTATATAGTATATTAATTATTTCAAACATGTAATCACTGCAGGGAAGTTAGAGAAGAAAAGATGGGCACAGGGCAGAGTTATAAAGATAGAACTCACACAGCATCTAGGGGGAGGAGACTTTGGGTATTAGAAATGGCTTTGACACTTCCTCATTAAGTGACTGTGAGCAAGTAATTTAAGCCCTGTACCTAAGGCTCATTACTAAATGGGGATGGTATGATGGCTACTTGCAAGTTTATTGCAAGAATAAGAGATACACACTTTTGATGCACCTTGAAAACTGCCCAACGCATAGCAGATCTGAGCTCTGGATTGTTTGTAGTTCTCCATTTCTGTTTACTTCTGACTTCTCCTCCTCTGTCAGAGACTTTTTTCAAATGGTTGATTGTCATTCATATCTAAGTGCCAGGCACTAAAAAGCAGTGTGTGCAGGGATGGGCTTCAAGACAAGATGATTATTTGTGAAACAGCTCCGGCTGAAAGACACCCAAAAATCAGTGTCTGAAGGTCTTTGCTCAGGAGCTGTTCTGTTTTCCAGAGATAATATACCCAGCTCCTGTCTGCATGGGGATGGAGGTGGTATATGCTTGGCAACTAGTAGTGTGGGCTCAGCTCAGCATGCTTAACCCTCATGTTTTTAGCTTTATGTTCCACATCCATCCTGTGATGTTCCATGTTTCCAAGTTCAAAGCATCTCCAGTCTAGCTGCTCCAGAGAATAAACTTTAGGTCTTCTTTAGGGGATGAGGAGAGTAAGAACCTGGCTGATTGGGGTCAAGAAATGACCTAAGCATAGGAATGATTTATATAAATTCTTAATCAATGATTTGGTTTATTTTGGATTTATGCATCCAACCAGCTTGCTTCCACAGGTATCTGTCAATTCTTTGGCACTGCTCCCATCAGGAGGTGAAGTCTAATTTGCTTTCCCTTGAACATGGGCTGCATCTAACAAATATAAGATGGAAGAAATGACATTCAATAACTTCAGAGTCTAGATTCTAAAAGATGCCTATAGTTCTGCCTAACTCAGTTCCTGAGACATGCACATTTGGAGTGCAGCGCCATCCTGTAAGAAGTCTGGCTATCCTGCACCTGCCGTGCTCCAGAGGAGAGACCTCATAGAGATAAAGAGAGAGATGCCAGAGTAGACCCAGCTGTTCTGGTCTCTATCCGTTTAAATCTCTCCATCCCAGTAACCAGACATGTAAGATGAGTCCAGTGCCAGTTGTGTGACTACAGACATGAGAGACTCTAAGTGAGAACCTCTTGTCTGAGCCCAATCCACCTCCAAAGAATGACTCTAACAAGTAACTGCTGCTGTTTTATATCATTGTGTTTGGGTGGTTTGGCGTGCAGGTGGAGGCAACTGCAAAACTTAGAGTGTTCACCCAAGGACAAGTGAGATATCCCAATGGAAACCTATTCTCTCTAAGGAGTGCTTGGTTCTGCCTCCATTAACTTTACAATCTCAGGGAAGACACTAACAAATTCTCCAAATCATAGATTTGTCATTTAAAAATAGGAATGATGATATCCTGTGAGCAGGACTTTTATACAAATCAAATGAGAAAAAAATATGGGAAAACTCTAGAGACTACAAAACACTATGTAAAGTTGTAAATTATTATTGGACTTTTTATGATGACAAGCACTTCCCTTAAGTGAGAGCACTGAGGAGTTTTAAAAAACTTGGTTAAGATTATGTCTGTTCTATGGTTAAGGTTTGGGGGAAGGGAGCTTACTTATATCTAATCAAATTAATTTCTTTATAAATTATTGTATTTAAAATTTTATAATTGCATTGACATGTAAAATCACAATGGGAAATTATGATATCTTCTCCATACTTAGGAAATTGCCACTTGTATCTAGGGATGGAATGGTAGGGGAAATGTGGTTACACTAGCAATGAAAGCCTGGAAAGATTTGTGGTTGAAGATTACATTTTTTTTTATGGAATGCAAGCATTTATGTCACCATCAGATTCATACCTTGTTATTTTTAAAGTTTAATTTCTTTTGCAGTAGCAGGACGGAATTTGCAACAATTTAATGAGAATTTACAGGGCTCAGCAATCTTAATAACCAGTAAGTAGGAGTGGCAATATAGTGTGGCAGGTACACTCTAAATCCACAAAACTAAATGTGCAAGAAGTGATATTTTCTTTTTTTCTCTAATGCAATTTAATTTTGATTTTCAGCACCTGTTTTATCTTGCATGTTTTGATGGAAAATTAATCACAGTTAATTTGTGCTTTCCTCGTATTCAGGACTGCATCTTATTTCTGGAGTACTAATATAATCTTAAAATGTTGGGAGAACGATATATTCTTTTATGTTAGCTGTTGTTGCTAGACTTTACCCCTTAATTTTGGAAGATGACATTACTACCCAATGCAATGGTTCTTAAACTTTAGCATGTATCTGAATCACCTGGAGGACTTGTAAAAACACAGATTGCTGAGCCTCAGCCCCAGGGTTGTTTTTGTAGATCTGGGACTGGGCCTGAGAATTTGCCTTTCTAACAAGTTCCCAAAGGATGCTGATGCTGATGGTCCTAGACCACCATTCGATGACCTTTGGCTTTAAGATGAGATAGTTGGATCTGCCTACTTTACTGACAGCCTAACCTAGCTTGGGAAAGGCTTCACCATGAGAAACCCCATTGTTCTGTATCAAACCAAACACTAGCCAAATTAGAAAGGTGTTTCCAGGAGGATTTGAGGGGCAGAGGGAGAAGTGCATTTTAGGTTTTCAGCTTTAATGGACCTTAGGTCATGATTTATTTTATTTTATTTTATAATATTATCAGCCAGCTAGTTAGTTTCAGAAGTTACCAAAAAAAAAAAAAATCAGTAAAATGTGACCTGGATAGAGAGAAAACCCTGCTTTCATTTTATCTATCTTGCTACCTACTCACAGAGTGGATCATAAGCCCCATGTTCCATTGAGCAAAAATATTTGTTTTTGGCAATGATTAGAACAAATGAAACTCATCACCCTTTCCCGGATCTGAAGCAACCACCTCCAAATGTGCCATCTCATTTTACTTTATATCAGAGCAAGTGCTGGAGAAATCTTGAACAGTATAGGTACATTTAAAAAAAAATTGTATATACTTTTTGGAACTTTGCTTCTTTGGAGGCAAGGAACATTGGCTACCCATGTAGCTGTGAGTTTCTCTCTCTCTCTCTCTCTCTCTCTCTCTCTCTCTCTCTCTCTCTCTCATATTCTCTGGAATCTATGGGCTATATATTTTATAACTTCTTTCTGCACATCCAACCCACTTATTTGATGAGATTTCCATAAAATCTGATAGGTATGTATTATGTGGTTTACTGGTTTTAAATATATTCTCCTTTGGGGTATTCTGTTTGGGAGACAAATAAGTGAAAGATGAACAATAGCACAGCTGCTTGATAATGAAAATTGACAAATTATCCTTCTGAAGTAAAGAACTAGACCCCTCTTAGACACACAGACACACACATAAGTCAGAGTTCCTCGGTGCTGAATCCTAGGCCCTCTTCTCTATTTAGTCTTGTCTGTAAGCTTGGTGAGTAATATGTGATATATGACTTTATTTCAAAAAAGATCACAGAATGTCCAGCATCTATGTGTTCTAGAAGCAAATTTATTAATGAAGTAGAGCACTGGCTTTGGAGTCACATACCTGGGTTAAATTTCTGGCTATGCCACATTCAAATTATGCAAACCGGGCAAATCACTTAACGTGTCTTTGCTTCAGTGAAATGGGGATAGTAATTCCTGTCTCCGAGGGTGTGGGGATTGGTAATGTATGTAAAGAACTTAGCACAGTAACTGCACAAATACTGAATAAATTATTATTGCTTACTATTACTCCATGTGTTCTGTTGCTTTTTCTTTCCTGCCAATTTTTATCTCCATGGAGATAAAAATCTTCCTTTCCTGGCCACTAGGTGGAGAAAGCAAGCCTTCTATGGTAATTGAATTAAACAGGCCGAATACTACAGAGATTTAAGAGAGAAAAACAATTTTTTCCCCTTCCTGTTTTTCAAAACTTTAGACGGCATGAACAGGCAATCCGGAGAGGTGTTTGGGAAGTTTTTGAGCAGTTCACAATGAAAGTGTTTGCGTTTTAAGCGTAGTCATGACTCGAGGCACTGGATTTCACTCAGGGATGGTCCTAGGCAAATTAAGAAGTTCTGAAGTCGATTTCTAATACCTTCACATCCTCCATGCCCTAATCTCTTCTAATCTGCATTTCAAGCAGGCACCTGTCTAGTATTACTATTCTTTTTGAGGTATTATATACTGAGTGATCCCAAGGACATTTGCATTTTAAGATGAAATTCCTTGATAAGTTCCCTTTCTTTAATATGTAATATAGTAGTAATGAGAATCCACTGGACTCACTTCATAGAGCTGTTTTGAAGATTATTTAGTTAATACATGTGCAACCGCCTAGTAATCTCAAAGTTCACATGAGTAAAAAGTTGCATTTATATTGAAAACTCCAGAACTGTTCAGATACCAAGGAAAGAAGCCACTATTTTAAAATTAGCTCGGAAGTTACAGGCATGGGTCTCTTAAAATCTCACATGCATGTGGACTCCTAGCAGCCCAAATTTGCTACTCTTATCTCACTAGTCTTTGCCAAGGTCAGTTTGATATATATATATATTTTTTTAATTTCTATCTAGTGATTTCACACTCCAGATTTTAAAGATTCTTTTCTGATATTTTCTCCCCAATTTTTGCCTTTAAGGAAACAAGATGAGAAGTTCAAAAATTGCTGAGAAAGATTTTGTGTGAGGTAATAGGAAAGGATACTGCTGAAACTTTGTTGTTAAGCAGGTTTAGGTGATAAGAGGAAAGGGGTCTGTATTTATGGATATCTGCGTGCATTTCAAACAAACAAAAGGTTCCTGGAGATGATCCACATTCACCACTGTATCCCCACCCATACCGAGCCTGTGGACCTTGTAGGTAAATATACTGTAGCTCCTTGCAGCACGGGCTTAGGTATTGCTTCAAGCCCCACATTATGCTCCTTGCCTTATGCTGCTCATTACTCCTTCTCACCTGGTTCCAAAGTCTTTCATTTGATTTCATACTATATTTACCTTCCCAGCACTGACCCTTCAGATGACCAACTATTTGGAATGTTAACCCATTCTATTAACTAGCATCTCTCCAGGAATTATCTCATCAGCTCCAAAATTATAGCTACCGCCTTTAATTCCTGAAACCAACTTCAAAATTCCATATTATTACAGGAAAGTATCCAATGACCCCTTGTGTATAAGGGCACTCAGAAAGGAACTATCCAAAGATTTTTTATTTTTACCCATACTTTCATGTACAAGCACAAAATTGTACGAAGAAAAATACCCCTAAGTTTCATACCAAATTTTCAGTATGTAATTGATGTAATTTTATTGCGAAAAAAAAATCATCTTATATTTTTTAAACAGTCATCCTGTTTGCTTTTCTACTAGTGCTATTAACAGGCACTTTTGTTGTTATTTTGGTTTTCCTATGTCATTTCAAAAGAGAAAAGGCTAGGGAGAAATTTTAGTTTATGTTCATTAAATTTTTACTCTAGGACCAAACAAAAATTCCTACATGCAGCCAAGAGCATGACTGGAGTCTTGGAATCTGTTTCATATGCATGTGATTTGAAATAGCATGCTTATTTCCACTAAATTTACTTTTAGTGCACTTCATAGGATGATCATTTGTGCATAATTCACACGGACACACACACACACACACACACCAGCATATAAGAAAGACACAAATATAAGCTCTAAGTATAAATTCCATGTTTTTTTCTTACAACATTTTCTGATTCTCAATTTAGAGTAACAACTTTTGATAAACATGTTCCATGTGCATAAGACACTCATATATGATATTAAATGTCTTATATTGGTTTCCCCCAGAGCAGGTTCTGAGACAAAGATTTGAGTGCAAGCAATTTATTGGGAAGTGCAAGAAGCATGGGTAGGTAGGTAAGGGGTAGAGAGATACCATGGAGGAAAAGTGAACAATAAAGGGTATATTAATCCTGTGGAGAAGCTCTGGAAATTATGCACATCTACTCCTCAATATTACCTGGTGAAGGACAAGGAAACTGGAGTATTTTCATTCCTATACTCTTGTCAGTTGTTGGTTAAGGGCTTCTGCAGGGGAGAAGTTGTTAATTCTCAGCCTCTCCTGTTAACCTTGCATGTCAGCAAGGTTGCCAAATACAAGATCAACACACAAAAATTAATCACATATTTATATACTAACAATTAGCATGCAGAAACTAAAATTAAAAACATAATACCATTTATAATCATTTCAAAGAAAACAAAACACTTAAGTACACACTTAAGAAAAACTCCAGGTTCTGTACCCTGAAAATTTTAAAATGCTATTAAAAGAAATCAAAGAAGAAAACAAATTGTGTTCATGGATTGGAAGGCTCAACACAGTAAAAATGTCAATTCTTCCCAAATTTAGTGCAAATTTAGGTTTTAGTGCAATTTCTTTCAAAATCACAGCAATATTTTTCTTGACATAGTCAAGATCATTCAAAAATTTATATGTAAAGGCACAGATCCTAGAATCTTAACAATGAAAATAAAGTAGGAGAAATCACTCTACCCAATATTAGGACTTATTATGCAGTGACAGTGATCAAAACTCTGTGGAGGGATAGAACAGGATAGAAAACCCCCAAAAACCACAGTGACAGTAATCAAAACTCTGTGGACCAATAGAACAGGATAGAAAACCCAAAAAAACACCCAAACAAAACTACCCTGTTGATTTGTTAACAAAAGTACAAAGTCTTTAGGTGGAGGAAATACTGTCTTTTTGACAAAGGGTACGTAGGAACAGTAAGAAATCCATAGACAAACAAAAAACAAAAACAAACAAAAGAAACTCCATGGTCTTGGAGGCAAAATGTAAAACTATAAGTAGTTGAGAAAATAACAATTATTCCTCTATTTTGCACTATTCCATTGTCACCTATTGCCAACATTTTAATTTGATTTTATTTCTTTTGATAAGCAGAATAAAGTTATGGCTAATAGCTCAGGCTGTGGAGTTCAAACGTATGGGTTTACATCAAATGCTTGGGTCTGCATCTGTGCATGATAGCTCTTCCATTTACTAGCTCTGTAATTTTGAGCAGTTCCATCAATCTTCTGCCTGAAGTTTCCTAATCTATAAAATGGGAATAATGAAAACAGCCCTTATCTCAAAAGGAAGTTAAAGAATTAGAAAGATTAAGTCAGTCAACTGTAAGCCTGTACAGTAGTACCCAATATATTGTAAGAACTGTGTTCACAGTTTTCCAATATTTAATTTTGAATATTTTCTTACATTACTCAGTTGGAGAATGTTTTCCAAACCCATCTGCTAAAGACTTATTGATTTAAAGCAATAAGAACCCTGCATTTAATCCTGCATTTTTATTACTTGTATACCCAAGCAGGCTGTGCAAGACAGTTGGAATTGTTTTGTATTATTTTTCAAAGGAAGCTGTTTCCAATTCCATTTTGCCCATGAAATGATATATTTGGCTATTAGAATAAGCTCATAGACACCCATCTAAGATCTTAGCTTGGTACAAAAAGTAGAACTGGTTTGAAACAGATATCAGAGTGGAGATACAAAGTAAGTAAAAGATAATGTAATTATGTGCAACGGCGAGGACAATCCCCCCAAAATTGTACTTTAAAATATAGGTTATTGGGTCCTGCACAGTGGCTCACACCTGTAATCCCAATACTTCAGAAGGCCAAGGCAGGAAGATAACTTAAGGCCCAGAGTTTGAGATCAGCCTGAGAACATAGAGAGATCCTGTCTCTACAAAAAATAAAAAAAATTAGCCAGGCATGGTGGTGCATGGCTGTAGTCCCAGCTACTCAGGAGGCTAAGGTAGCAGGAAGCTGGAGCCCAGGAGTTGGTTTCAGTGAGCAACAATCGTGCCACCGTGCTCCAGCCTGAGTGACAGAATGAGACCCTGTGTGTACCTGTCTCTAAAACACACACACACACAGAGCTATATATAAATATATATATATATATAGATATAGGTTATTTCCCACCCATATTGGAATTGATATCTAAAGCTTATAATGTAAGGCATTTAGCCCCTAAATCAGCATTATCATCCTGGTTCTGAGAAATTTTGTTTTTAAACGAGGAATCTGCTGAAGTAACCTTGTTCTTTTCAGTATCTATCAAAAACCAAGAGAAAATATAATTTATTCTTGTCACATGGTCACTTTCAAATGACTATTCAGTCAATGCATTTAGGGGTTTTATTTTACTCTTTATTTTATATCTTTTCAGTCAAAATGTATACCTTTACTTCATGCATATTCTGAAAGATAAAGTTAAATTCTTATTTGTATTTTTCATACTCAACCTAAGGCCTGATTCTTGGTGGTCTTTCTGGTATTTGCATAGTATTTTCTTTTCTAAAACGCTGACCTGTTTTGAAATTATCTGTGCATTTATCCCTTATAAATCTTTTATTCTACTCATACTGTTATCATTACTAGTTAAGTATCAGACTATTTTGTCTTATTTTTAAAATTTGTTCTTCTATATCTGTGCTGCTTTGGTTTCTTTCAGATATTTTAGAACTGGAATCATGTTAATAGTAATGTACCATTTTGTTGGGTCTTGCTCCTAGTACAATCACAAAACTGAACTAGATTGTCTGCTATCAATTTGGCACCACCACAATTCTCTAAGGCTGGGAACTTTGCTTCTCAGAATCTTCTATGTATGGTTCCAGATCCATGGTTGGCAATGAAAGGAGCTTGTGTCAAATTTGAAAGGTGGAAGCAATGCAGAAATCATTAGTTTCGGGAGGCAGGTGCAGCCAGATGTGTAGGGAGATGTGAGTTTCACAGCAGCTTCCTGGTGAAGTCCAGAATATGACCCCCTTTGAAGGTAAAGCAGATGGTGTGAGCTTCTCAGTGATTCTCGAAAGTTGTAGCAGCCTCCAGACAAATTTTGAAGCATTACCAAATTTGACGCTTCAGACTGAAATCTTCAACATCAATTCCTCTGACTTTTGGTGGCATGTCCCCTGGCCTTCCATAGTAGCTTGCCTGCCACTCTTCTAACTGCCACATAAGCTCCTAATTCTATAATAAATCTGTTATGCAGTAAGACCTCACTTGACATCCTCTATAGATTCTTGGAAACTGTGACTTTAAGCAAAACAACATATAATTAAACCAAATTTACAATAGGCCAGTTGATATAAAGCATCACCAAACTCCTAAATAAAGACCTAAAACACTTCCAGTGTTAAACATTGAAATAAATGTGAGCTATACATACATTTGAGAAAGATTAACAAAAACAAGTAAGATAATTATTTACCCAACTTTTAGTGTGTTAGTGAGTGACAGCAGTTGTAGTGGCAGTAAAGTAAATCAAAGAATAAACGTTTACCACCATGCAGTTAAAAAACAAACAATCACAAACATGGCAGGTTCACTGAGTGCTTTCATACTACATGTATTGTCATGAATTTGTATGATTATCAAAGACTTTATGAATTTTTATTGGACAATAATTTGTATTCATTCATTCATTCATTCATTTCCCAGCCCAGTTATTACAGTTCAGGGTCAGTTAGTCAGAGACTACCCCAGCAACTCAGGGCCAAGGCAGAAGCCAGCCCTGGGCAGGACGCCATTGCATTGCACACTCACATACATGCTCACTCAGACCGGGACCATTCAGCTATGCCAATTCTCCTGATGTGCACATTTTTCGGATGTGGGGGGAAACCGAAGTACCTGGAAAAAACCCACACAGACAGTGGCCCCTGCCAGGAATCAATTTTTTTTTCCTCATCAATGTTATAATGAAAAGACATTGAGTGAAAAAACATTATTTGAGGACTTGCTATACTCAGAATACATAGAGTGATTTTGTATCCTTGACTAAACTTTAACTGATACAAAGATCTTTCATATCTTGAAAATAATATTCCTCATATTTCTGAGAGTCCTTATCACGTATCCCAACTGAGTCCATGAAAGTCTTTTCTGCCTTGTGGTACCTGCCTGTTGCTCTTCTCTTGAGGATACGTCATCACTCCCAAGGTTGCCATGCCTGCTAGGATGTCCATGGGCCCCAGTAATGACCGTCCAAAGTTAGCCATCTCCAAGGAGCTGCAAACTGCTAAGAATGACATCTTGAAAACCCGTGAGGTGCCAGGGCTAAATAGCAACCGATGTAGAAACAAGAGAATGCTTCCATTCCCCTCATTGAGTATCTAACTTCGACACTTAAATGCCAAACAATACTACCTAGGTCCAAGTGCTTGACAAAGTCACTCATCATAACATCACCTTTGAATTCTGCCTTTGAATTCTCTTTTGGGGTTAACATGTTTCTGTGGAAATAAGATACTGTATTTTAAACCCTCTGTCTTTAGCAAACTGCCCATCCCAATTTTTCCACCCTGGAAAAATACCACACATAGTAGCTTTAGTCAGATTTGCCACATAAATCTTCTCTGTGTGGCTAGATATGTCTCTATCATAGCATTCGGCAGAACTTAAGCTAGAGTGGCGACTCTACTGTGTGAATATGGATTATCGATTATTTGACTTCAGTGTTTAGAAAATGCAGGATAATATTAAAAAGAAACCTATAGTATAATGCTTAAGACTGGAAACTTTAGAGCCAGACTTTCAAGGCTTGAATGCCACCTAAACAAGCTACTCATTATGTGTCTTAGGTAAGTTATCTAACTTCTCTGTATTTGTCTGTGAAATGGATAGAAAAACAGTATTTATATAGTGTAGCTGTTATGAGGACTATTTTGATTATGATAATACTTCTTTGTGCTTACACTAAGTGTAGCAAAATCCTTTTTCATGACTTTTGTATTTCAGAATCCTCAAATGGGTGTTCTAATAGCCTTCCTAACTTGAACGTTTTGTGGATCTCTATATATTTTCTTTATCAATTATTACTTTGATCAAATTAGAAAACAACAAGAAGCCAGCCTGAATCCAGGGCCAGGGCAAGCCTTGTTGAAACCACTAATCCCTTTATTAAACCACATGCTGAGCAGTTAATTTTGAGAATATTAAATAGTTTAAAAAAAGAAGGAAAAGAAGAAAGAAAGGAATGAAAGGAAGAAAGGATGAAAGAAAGAAGAAAGAAAGAAAGAAAGAAAGAAAGAAAGAAAGAAAGAAAGAAAGAAAAGAAGGAAATCTGTCAGTTAAGAATGTCCTCTGGAGTTAGGTGGTATGTAAAATTGATCACTAAAAATTATCCTCATTCCTTTCCTACAGTCACTGCAAGTAGGATCTGTCAATTTGCTTTTCTAAACAGCTCTCAGATGATGCAAATTCTGCTGGTCATTGGACCACAACTTGAATGTCACTGCCTTAGACAATGTGCTTGGATTCTTAGCTGTTAAGGAGAACTATATCAAATGATGCCCTAAATATAAAGATGTTAGACATTGTTCTTCTACAGTTGATCACAAACACAATTCATAGCATTATCAATGTGAAAATAAGTGGGAGAAATGTGTATGGAATCTTGAAAGAGGAGTAGAATTCCAAAGAAGGGATGAGGAAAGATTGGTGGTGGAATAAAGAGTAGTTCAGACTTGCTGGAGGAGGAAATCAGCCAGGAAGGGCTGTCTGAAACCAGATATTGACTTTTTAATATATCCCTGGGCCCTGGGTTGACAGAATGGGGCATACATATACTCAATAAACCATGTGACTACTCATGATCTACACTAATCATGTATCAATCAGAGAATCATTTTCATGGCCATGTTTCACATTTGTAAACAGAAAGAAAACTTCCATTATTTAAATATTCATGTTTTATTTTATCTTTTATTTTTAGCTTGAATTTTAAAGATAAGTCGTCATACTGGAAATTGCAAAGGTAAAACAAAATGTTTCTGTCTTCTTACTTTCATGCATAGCTGCTAATATATATGAGGGGCAAGAACCATTTTTTTAATATATTTCAAGAGCACTGCTTGGGTCGTAAAACATGTAGTCATCTTAGATGCTTTCCTTCTGTCCTCTATATTCGATAGCACGAATACATTTTTGTTACTATTACTATAAAAATTTATGTAGATGATAGCATATTGAAGTTTTAGTTTATTTTCCTTCGCCCTTAATACCACCCCACAAATTCCTTTTTATATGTGCCCTAAGGGCCTCTTGTAGTAGACTTAAACTACCCACTATAAAATTTAAACAAAGGCTAAAAAGTACTCAACTATTGAGGCACAAACTACTGGCTAAAGTGAAAGACATAAAAATTTTGATGCAGGCTTGCTTAGAAAGCTTTCCTTCTCCCAAAGATGAGTGAAAAAAAAATGACTTGGGCTTGAAAAGAGGAAAAAGCAAGGGACCATTTGGAGAGGAGAACGTGACACTGAGATACCTGGGACAAGCACTGAACTGATACTAAAAAGCTGAGTTGTCCTTCACATTCTCTCCATCCCCACCCCTTTGAGGATCATGTCATCATCAGTAGGCCCCACCTGTCAGTCATCCCATTTGGAATGATTCTGCCAGTCTCTGTCTTTTCCATTCCATGGGAATACCCTTCTTTCCAGTCCAGGACACACATATGCACCCCTCAGTGAAGGTAGGGCATGCTAGGTATTTCCAATTTCCCCTCCAGATCCACTCCTCTATCTTCTCACCTGTCCAAAGAGGCTGCCCTGAAAGGTGCATGCATCTACAGCTCCCTGACTTCTGTCTCCTCCTTGGGTGTGCAGACACCAGCAGAAGATTGAAGAGTATCAGGGTATGTGTCCCTCTGGCCCCCTCCCTGCTGTGTTGCAGTGGAGTGGCTGTGGCATTCTACAGCTTCTGGTAAATAGCACACACTATGGGAAACCTCTCCTTTCCCTTGCCACTTTAATAATGGTGCTCCACTGTTACTAGCCCTGGGGAAAGTGCAAGATTCCCTGTTAGTTTCTCTTAACCCTGTATGTATCTTTGACTTATCCCTTTGCCTAGAGATTTAGGCATCTCTAAAGATGATGATAGCATGAAGGGAGAGTCTCACCCCTGGTTAATGTGTAAATATTTCCTTGTAGTTTAGCATCTCAGCTAGTGGAGAGCAAAAGCCTCTGATACATTTATAGCTCATTAGATAGATACATTTCTTCAGAATAAAATATGTGTAAAGCATTATCTAGGCCTATGGATTTAGGCAGCGTAGGGGGTTGGCAAAATTTTTAAAATCACATATGTGCTTCTAAGGACCTTAAAATTTAGAAAAAGATAAATATACATGCATGGAATGTGGTGTGTGTGTGTGTGTGTGTGTGTCTGTGTGTCTGTGTGTGTGTGTGAAATAATGTAAGGAGTAAATGTATGAATAGAAGAATGGGACTATTGCACCTGGGAAGGACAGGGAAACTGTTGAGTTTGCACCGAGACCTAAGTTCCCAATCAGGACAAGGGTTACACAGTAGATGCTAATTGGTGGTGTTCAAAGAGAACTTCAGTGGGCAGTGAGCACTGGACAGACTTTCCCAGGAGTGTGGCTGATGAGAGCTCATCTGCAGATCTTGGGCCAACACAAACAACAGATTACTTGGGCTGTTTAGACACAGATAGGGAGGAAAGGAGAAAGGGAAGCCAACACAATTTGTTACTATTATCTATGAAAATCAATGCCAATCACTACAGAAATTCTCTAGAAAAAAGTAGAAGCTAGTAAAGGCAAGGTGATATAAAAAAATTCAGTGTTCAACTTTCTTCTTTCTTAACACTTCTCTGGTAATTCACTTCTCTTCACCTCAAACTTTATCTAATATTTACTTATTTCACTCTCTTTCTCATTGGTAACTCTAACTGAAGAAAGTTGCTTCTTTATTCTAAAGTTAAACTAATGCTTTGGTTATTATTCTATCAGGCAACTACTCTTTTTTTTTCCTTCCATCTTCAACATCTTGTTTTTTCACCTATAACGTATTCTATTCTTCTAGTCTATAACTACTGTTAATATTTCCTTAACTCTCCTCAGTGTCATCCTGTATTCCTGACCTAAGTGATTCTTTCTTTTACTACTTAGGCATGTTCATTTATTCATTTAACAACTGGTGATTGATCAATTACTATATGCAGGACACTGTCAGAGACACTGGAAATGCAGATGGAAATAGACTATAAATAAAACAGAAATGAATAAGATAATTTCAAAAAGTGATAAATGCTTTGAAGAAAATAGTCAGAGGAATGTTCTGAGAAATGACAAGCAGAGGTGTTAGAGCTCCTTTAGTTGGGATTCCGAGGAAAACCCCACTAAGGAGGTGATGTTTGGGCTGGTACCTGAGTGAGGAGAAGGAATCGGTTTTGTGGCTATCTGGGGGAAGAATGTTCCAAGTAGAACGCATCCAAATACACATACGGACAGACCTACATACACAGATATATGTATGCACACCTAGAGATATGCATTTTCATTTTGACCTAGAGTTTCCAATATTACTTGTTAAAGGACTTTCTCTTCAGTACCCATTTCCCTGGCTCTGTGTTTCCATAGTAACTTAAGACAGAGACTAATCTGGTTTATACTGTCTTGGAATTTGTCTGATTTCATGTTGCCCAGGGGTAGCCCATGGGAGCTGGAGTAATGCATGCCCCTGGCCAGCCTCAAAATGGACAGTATGGACAAGGTTATATAGGAAATATAAAATCCTCTTTAGCCCCCAAATAGATAATCTCTTGTCAACATAATTCTCCCCAACTGCCCTCTAACAAGAAAAATTACATTATTGGGTAGGAAAATGGAAGACCTTTAAGGCAAAAATGAGAAAAATCAGTCTGACACTCTAAACTTGCTCTTAACTCTGTTACCCCTATAAGAAACCCTCTCATTATCCCCTTTTCAGCTCTGGCATCTTGTGCTATGGAGTCTATAAGCACAGAAAGATCCAAGTTATTTTATCATCTCGGTAGGAATGATGTTCCTGTGTCTTCTACCTCCTGCCCAGGTTCAATAGATCAGATGTTATTTTAAAATGCATTGGTTTTACCTTTCTACCCGGAGAAAGGTGAAGTCAATTATTCTAAGACAAAAAGGTATTGCAGGAAGATACAGGAGTCCAGGGCATCGCTTGCCAAGAAATATGAACTAGAATAGCTTGGACTTTTGATCTCTGCCTGCTGATTAAGCTGGAAGCCCAAAATAGCCTCTCATAATACCATCTGTGACCTCCTTAATCCCTTGGCTTTTTTCTTTTACTCAGGTCATGCTACTCAAATTCTGTCCTTGAAGGTCACCAATGACAAATGACCTTTCAGTTAACAATGTCCAATAGTCATTTAACAATCCCATCTTCCACCTTTCAGCAGCATTTGATGCTGTCAGCCACCCTCTGTTGCTTGCAGTTCTGTCTCTCTTCATGCAGTAAATAGTACTGCTCTGGTTTTTTTTTTATCTCCCAGAATCTTCCTTTTAAGTCTCATTTGCTGATTCTTCCGCTATACTACCCCGTTAATATGAAGGTGCACTTTTTTTTCTGTGTCTTACCATCAGTGTGTCAGCTCTCACCTCAGTGAGAACGGCCTCAAAGTCTAAATCTGTAGCCTTAACCACTCTCTAAAGACATAGTCCGGCATTTTCAATTGTTTGCTGATATTTCTTCCCAGATAACTTTATTGGTACCTTGTCCATTCCTGGCCCAGCTCCTTCAGGCCCTAAACCTGGACAAAATCACCAGGGTCCTTGTAAAAGAAATGCCCTGGCTTGAGCTTGATGTTCCCACATTAAGGTTCTCAGAGACCCTGCCCCTTGTGCCCTGCTGCTTCCAGTCGACTTGCTTGAGCTCACTGTGGTTGTTCAGTCTTTTCCATGATATAGCATATGCATTTGTTTGATGTGCTGATCTGTGGCTTCCTCTCCTCTTCTCCTTCCTTAGATTCCTACTTATTACTTATTGATCTTATTTCTTTTGTTAGCTGGACAATTCCATGATCAGTCTCTTGGGTAATATTCCCAATCATTTCAACTCTTTCTACCACCCTAGTGGAAACATCTATCCCCTTTAACAGACCTGAGTTTTAATTAACATGTGTAGATCTGGGTTTATTATCTTCATCAGAAACCCAACTGCATGTCTGTATTTCTCATTCTCTTCGTGGCATCAATATTCTCCCAGTCTCTCAAATGCAAAACCCAATTCATCTTTGGCTACTCCCTTTTCTCCACCTTTCATAGCCATGCTATTAGCCAAATCCTGTTAGTAATTTTTCTTTATAACTTTTGATCCCCTATCCCCACTTCTAGCTGTGAAACCCCCTAAATGTTGATCTTACATACCATTTACATCAATGCTGCCTTCTTGATAACTGCATTCAGCATTTGGTTTATTCTAACTGTGAATTTGCATCATTCCTTGCATTTTAGCTGCTTATAAGACAATCAGATTATTAGCTCAGTGAAGTAAAAGGGAAACAGGGACTTAGATCTCTTTTGTTTTTCTTTAGTATCATTTAATTATGAATAGCAACCCCACAAAGAACTATAAATTGATTATTTAAAATGTTGTTCTACAGGTTTTGGTACATTGAGTTTCAGTTGCACAAAGCGTAAGCCTTTCCAGCTATGTTAAGAAGAAAGTGACTTAACATAGTGAATTAGGTCAAATCAAAAAAATTAGCAGAATGTCTTGGGCCTTTGGCTGTGCCATGAATTCCATGAATGCCCAAAAACCATTGTGGGATTAGTCCACTCCAGGAACTATAACCTCCATCAAAAAGCTGCTAATGGAAGTGTGAATTCCAGAAGCATGCCAATTTGACCAGGTTCCATGAGTCAGGAGGAAGTCCTTACCGTGTCGCTAGAGCCATGCCATGCCTACTAGATATCTGCTGGGGAAAAAATGGATGCCCTATGCCTTGCCTCTTGACCTCCATAAAGACCATGAATTTTAGTGCTGTTCAGGGAAACCCAACATCATTCCAACTATATCTCTGCCTCACTTTTGTGTTCCAAATCCTACAGAAGTAAATCTAATTGATTGAGCCTAGAGGTGATTTGGAACTCTAGCTACAAAAGAGTTGGAGAAATGCAATTTTTGGCTAGTCAGGCTCTGTAGTACACTGAGGCATACGAGAAGGAGAAAGAGGTTCATGTTGAAAGCCAGTCCACCACAGCCATCACAGACATTTATGGAGTTTATTTAATTTTGTTCTGATTACAAAATTAATACAGACTTTTTATTGAAAATGGTAAAAAATGAGAAAAGTAAAAAGAAGAAAAAATTTAAGTCTCTAGTTATATTGAGAATATTTTGATATATATTTCTATCTCAATTTGTTTTTTAAAACTTTAACATTCAGGGATATTACATTTATTTGTTATTTGCAAAGGCCTTTGCAATCTTGGAATTTCTGTTATGGGTAGGAAAAAAAACAATTTTGGTGCTCCTTTCCATTCAGTGTACATTGTACTTCAAAATATCATTTAGAAAAAAATTTAAATTTTCGATTCACCACCTGAGTAGCCAGATATAAGTCATAGTAACAATAACCAAATGGTCATCAACACTTTTTTATTCTACATTGAATTAGATTTATAACTTTAAACTTTCTTTTCAAAGTGCTACCAAGTACAGAAAAATATTAAATGATCTAAATAAGTATTATGTTTTTTTAATAAGCATATGTAATGAATAGATGACATCAGGTGTATTGAAAACTTGATATAAGAAAGTCTATTGCCTAAAGGAAAGATGGCTTGGGATTTTAAAAAATAAAACTAAAAAGTAGAGTTCAAAAAGCTCATCATAACCAAACCCAAACCCCTAATCTGTTGCTCTGCATTGCTGAATTTTTGCAAATATTCATACAAGCAATCTTCCCATTTTATCAGTATAAATTGCAAAAAAAGAGAATATATTTGAAATTGCCAGAATGAGTGAATTTCTCTGGATAATCAAGTCTCACACTGATTCTGTCACAGTCAATGTGAAAAATCTGATCTATAGTTAAAATGGGTTGAGACAATGAAGCATTCATTTGTTGGCTCTGGTACAAGGGTTGGGGGTAGGGGAGGGGAAGGTGTTGAAGAAAGCAAAGCCTATGGTCCTAGCTTTCTTAAACTACCTTCCTGTTCTTTTTCAGAAATTGAATTGCTTGCCACCAGCATCACCAAACAATACTTGACTGTCCAGGGTAGGGGAGTATTATGGACTGAATTGTGTTCCCCAAAATTCATATGTTGAAGACATAACCCCCAGTACATCAAAATGTGCCTGTATTTGGAGATAGGGTTTTAAAAAGATAATTAAATTGAGTGCTTCAGAGCGGGCCCTAACCTAATATGATTGATGTCCTTATAAAAAGAAGAGATTAGGACACACAGTGAGAGTCACCAGAGATGTATGTGCACATAGGAAAGGTCATGTGAGGAGAAGGTGGCTGTCTTAGTCAGTTCAGGATGCTATTGCAGAATAACATAAACTGGGTGGATTAAACAACAGAAACTTCTTTCTCACAGTTCTGGAGGCCAGGAAGTCAAAGATCAAGGTGCTTGCAGATCTGATATCTGGTGAAAGCACTGTTCCTGGTTTGCTGATAGGCATCTTCTCATTATATACTCACATGGCTGAGAGAGAAATCAATAATTGCTCTTATATTTCTTCTTATAAGGGCACTAATCCCACTCATTCATCAGGGCTACACTCTCATTACCTCCTAAATCCAAACCTCCAGGATACCACCACAATGGAATTAGGGTTTCAACTTATGAATTTTCAAAGAGACAAATATATTCAGTCCATAGCGAGGACCATCTGTAAGCCAAGGACAGAAGTCTTAGAAGAAACCAAACCTGCTGACACCTTGATCTTGGATGTCTGGTCTCCAGAACTTTAAGAAATTGAGTTTCTGTTGGTTAAGCTACCCAGTCTGTAGTATTTTTCTGTGGCAGCCCTAGTAAACTAATACAGGGAGAAAAAAAGTAAAATTTGTAATTTAAACAAATAAGTTTGATACTTCTCTGTGTGCAGAAAAGGGATTCTCAAATATGGGTGATTTTGCTCCCTTCCAGGGGATCTTGGACAATGTCTGGAGACATTTGATTGTCACATTTGGGTGGGTGGGGAGTTTCTACTGGCATATAATATATGGAGACTAAGGATGCTACTAGACATCCTATAATTCATAAGACAGTTTCCCCCTCACAGTTCCCTCACCCTTAGTAACAAAGAATTATCCAGCCCAAAATGTCAGTAGTGCCAAGGTTGAGAAACCCTGCTATAATGGCATGCATTGCCTGACAGGTTTCTGATTTGGGAGTGGGGAGCTTTAATGTTTTTCTTACTTATTGAACATGCAAAGTCATTTCTGTACCAGTTAATTATCTTGTGCCAGATCCTTTGAACAGTTAGCTAGCGGATGCTTTCACTAATGATCTCCATCAGGCCAGTTGGCCCTACCTGTGATGGACATGCTGAACTGGGGACTTTCTACTTGACAATTAGCAGAATGGAAACATTTCTGCTACTTCTCATCTCAGAAAACACGAAAGGCAGAAACTAATTCCATATGCGGGATGTATCTCTCTTTCAATGTGAAGGACAAATAGACTCATTCTTTTTGCCCGCAATGTACTGAGTATAAATTTATTATACCAATTAATCATCAAAGCAAATTTTAAAATGCTTTATTTAGTGACAAGGAATGTTAAAAATGAGTTAGGACAGGATTTTGAGACAATGAGTATGCAGTCCCTTGAAGTTTAATTTTGATCATTTATATTATGTTGTGTTATTTTACTTTTCCTTTCCTCCTTCACCATCATTTCTATCTAGTCACTAAGGAAGAACTAGAAAAGTATAATATTCAAACCTGAAAAGCTGCATTAATGCAAGTATCTGCTTTCAGTGAAGTTGGACCTCTGCACCGGGGACCAGCAGACAGATATAAGTTTTTCTCTAATTGTAGCTAGAGGCTACAGCCAACCAGCATTAAAATTGCCATGTCTCATCTGCTTCCAATTTACCAAATTAAATCTTAACTGAGGACATAGCAGTCATTTTGCCATCCCCTCTCCAGAATCCAGCAGAATACTGTATAAACCCTGGAACTTTTGAAGTTGGGGATGACCACTGTCTTGATTTAATAGTGGAAGTGAGGGGTATCACAGTTGCTTGTCCCAGGCTCCATTTATCTTCCCACAGTTATGACACTAGTTTTAAGGAAGTGAAGATTAAATGTTACAATTAAGAAAAAAAATGTTCAAAACTTAGAGTAGGTAGAAGTATGTCAACTAATCTGATTTACTATCTTCTCTTCTGGGAAGTAGTTAGCATTCCAGAGAAAATATTTAAAGCAATTTTATGATAGACTTAATAAGATTAAGATTTCTTTTGAGAAGTCAATTACCCACCCACACTGTAAACTGTTAGTGTAGAAGTTAAAAAATTTTAACTAGACATTCATTTACTATCTCCTTTATTTTCTATAAAAATAAGAATATTTTGACTTTGTTTAGAATCTATTCTTTTGCAGCAAATTTGAAATAAAAGTTTAACCATTGTTTGCTAACAATTTTTCTTAGGATTTTTCATTTATTATTCCACCCCATCAGAAGGTAACTATCCTTCTGCTATCATTTGGAAAGAAGGGGCCATGAACTATATAACTTAGTTAAGATTTTCCTTAACAGCACTTCAAAAGGCACCCAGAGAGATTCTGCTTTCAGGTTTGGTGAAGTAACTGATACTGAACTAGTTATCTCACCATAAATAAATACAAAACAGGGAAGGCTAGGCGTACAACTGTTTTCAAGTATGAGAAAACTGATAATATAGACTGTGATTCTGAATAAAGAAAAAAAAGCCATGTGACACCTATGATTACCCTGATTCTATGTTTAGAGACACTTTCTGGACAATGCTGTAGGGAAGAGCAAACCTAAATTTCCTGTGGAAATCTTACTGAATTGAAGAGGCAGAAATTAATTAGAGAAAACTGAGGTAATTGAAATTTGTGAGGAAGAGCACAAAAGAGAGTGGGTTATGCAGAAAAGATAGCTCTGGAAATTGATATAGGGCTTTTCTTGTGTCTTTGGCTGAATATATAGCTATTCATGCATACGGCAAGACTCTCCATATTGGACAAAGAAAAAGAATATCTGTGAGTAAGCAATCACCAAAGCTCACTTAGAGCTAAAAGACATTTGACTTCTAACTAGTCAGGGTAGAGAATGTTCAATGAACATCTGACGCATTCAGCAGAAACCCTAGAAATATCATATATTAGTAGATGAGCTAAAGTAGAATTGAAATAAAGCCTACCAAGACATGCTAATGAAAGTAAAAAAAAAAAAAAGAAAGAAAGGATTGAACTGATCTGCAACAAATTTAACTGCTT
This sequence comes from Cheirogaleus medius, assembly GCA_008086735.1. Taxonomy (NCBI): domain Eukaryota; kingdom Metazoa; phylum Chordata; class Mammalia; order Primates; family Cheirogaleidae; genus Cheirogaleus; species Cheirogaleus medius. Next base: position 5,788,271 of record VBSM01000813.1, on the reverse strand, counting down.
GCCAAAAAACTCCACACTCTTTAAAGGAACACATCAAAATCCAGACACATGACAATATAACATTTACAGTTTCCAGCATCCAATAAAAAATTATTAGATGTAGAAAAAAACAGGACCATATGAACCATAACCAGGACAAAATTCAATCAATAGAAAGAGAATGTGAATGGAGCTCTTCAAGAAGCCCTAATTCCAAAGAATTGTCATTTAACTTGTCTGCCACCTCCCTGGAAACATGCACTCTTCAGATTTTTACTTATTTCACCAAACTTAGATCTTAATGCTAATAGCTTTTTCCCTAAAGTATTTGTTGAAAACAATAAGCAGCAATTGTTTAACATTGCAGTTGATTAAGGTGGTAAAGACAATAAAGGCAAACAAGAGGCTAACCAAAAACTTAAAAGGAAAAGCTAGGAAATAAAATTTCCATAGGGGCCTTTGAAAAGTTCTGACATGATCTCAGATACTAAAAGGCTGTGTGCATACACAGAGTTTTACACATGCCCAGAAATACCTGAGAAGTCTTAATCTCTCATCCTGAGCGTCTATGCAAGCAGAAAAGAAAGGCTAAGCAGTTAAACTGCCTGCTAGAGCATTGAAGGCATGCTTCAACATACTCAGAATCCCTGGGCAAAGGCTGATAGACTTATTGATTGAAGGCATTTAAGGAAATCTTCATGCGATCATTAGCTGACAAGTAAAAAACTGAGCAGAGAAATCAGTGGCCATGCATGAAAAAGAATACAAATGTTATGGAGTTACTTCTGGAACATGATTAAACCAACAAGCTAAAAGTCCCTAAACAAGAAGCAGCAGCAACACAGCATCATTATATTATTAAAATATTATTTTTTTAATTTAACTATAAAAACACATTTAGAGACAAATAGATCTGAGTTCATTTCTCCACCATGCCACCTACATGAGCTGCTATAAATTAAAGACATGCAAAAAACCCAGGAAAGTATCTCCTATACAAGGGAAAAAAAAAGCAGTCAATAGAAATTATCCCTGAGGAATCGCAGACTTTGAATTTGTTAGATAAAGACTTTAAATCAGCTATTATAAATATGTTCAAAGAACTAAAAGAAACCATATATAAAGAACTAAAGGAAGTATAAGAATATTTCACCAAATAGGAAATATTAACAAAGAGCTAGAAATTATAAAAAGAATCAAATATAAATTCATCAGTGAACTTTAAAATAGGTCAATTGACATTATACAGTCTTAGAGACTTAAGGAAAAAAGGATGAAGATAAATAAATAGAGCCTAAGAGATCTATAGGACAACATCAAGTGTACCAACATATTTAAAATAGAAGTCCCAAAATATGAGAAGAGAGAAAAGGGACAGAAAGAAAATTTGAAGGGTAACAACAGAAAACATCACAAATTTGATAAAAAATACTCATCTGTGCAGTCAAGAAACTCAATGAATGCTCAGTAGAATAAACTCAAAGAGATCAACACCCAGAAACATTGTAATAAACTGTGTAAGCCAAGGACAAGGGCAGAATCTTGAAGACAGGAAGAGAGAAACCACTCCACACATATCAGTTATCAGTTACTTCACCAAACCTGGAAGCAGAATCTCTCTGGGTCCCCTTTGAAGTGCTGTTAAGGAAAATCTTAATTAAGTTATAGTTCATATGGCCCCTTCTTTCCAAATGATAGCAGAAGGATAGTTACCTTCTGATGGGGCGGAATAATAAATGAAAAATCCTAAGAAAATTGTTAACAAGCAAGGGTTCATAGGTGTTGATCCCTAAAAAATACCTTCCACACCAAACTCTGCCTCATATCTGCTTCTGGACCAACACTTCCCATAACACTAACACAACATTTAGAAACCATACATGGGAAGAAACTAAGTGGCATGAGATTTCGGTTGTTATTAAATGGAATAAGTGGGAGAGAACTAATATTTATTGAGCTGTCATTATATGCTTGACCAACTGCTAACATCATTTCATACTTTTAAAAAATTACAACAGTCCCACTATCATCACGTTCATAATTGGAAGCATTCAGTGGTTAAGTAGCTTGTCTAAAGTTGCACAGCTAATAAATGACCTAACTATAATGTGAACCAAAGTCTATTTGATTGAAAGATCATGATCTTATGATGCATTTGAAGTAGCTCTTAAACTCATACACAGTGAAGACATTTTAATGCAATAAATAAAGTCAATAAAACTTGCGTTAATACAAGTAAGAATGTACTCATAATAATCCTGAAAATTGTCTTGAGGCACTTTTAAAAAGATTTTGTAAAATCTTGCAGCTATATACTATAGATCTTGCCTGATCATGGTGGAATATTGCTGTGTCAGGTGGGAACAATTCTTTGGAGTTCCTTTTGCCCCACATTTGAGATTATTTATCATTCAAGAAAACAAAGAAAGCTTTCTGAGTTCACTTTTTAAGGTTGTGTAGCATTTCCAATTCCAAAACAAAGAGAATTATGATCATGTGCTACATACCATTGTTTCCATCAACAATGGACTGCATATACATGATGATGTACCCATAAGATTATAATATTTTTACTGTACCTTTTCTATATTTGGATATGTTTAGAAACACAAATAGTTACCAATGTGTTACAATTGCCTACAGCATTCAGTACAGTAACATGCTGTGCAGGTTTGTAGCCTAGAAGCAATATGTAATACCATAAAGCTTAGGTGTGTGGTAGGCTATATCATCTAGCTTTGTGTAAGTACACTCTATGAAGTTCACACAGTGATGAAATTGCTTAGCAATGCATTTTTCAGAACATATCCTTGTCTTTAAACCAGGCATGACTGTACAGTTGACCCTTAAATAACTCTTGGGTTGGGGTACCAACTCCTCATGCAGTTGAAAATCCAAATATAATTTCTGATGCCCCGAAATCTTTACTAATACAATAGCCTAGTATTGGTGGGAAGCCTACCAATAACATAAATGGCCAATTAACATATATTTTGTATGTTATATGTATTATACACAGTATTCTTATAACAAAGTAAGCTACAGAAAAGTAAATGTTATTAAAATCACAAGGAAGAGAAAATATATTTACTACTCATTCAGTGGAAGTAGATCATCATAAAGGTCTTCATCCTTATAGTTTTCATGTTGAGTAGGCTGAGGAGGAGGAGGAGGAAGAGGGGGGGATTGTTCTTGTTATTTCAGGTGTGGCTCAAATGAGAAAATCCATGTATAAGTGGACTTTTGCAGTGCAAACCCGTGTTGTACAAGGGTCAACTGCATATTAGTGAACAAAGGTGTTTATCTAAAATCCTCAGCAGCCAATCTTGTCACACTTGTGACTTTACCTTGCATCACAATCACCTGGAGGGCTCCTTAAGCTACAAATTAGTCAGCCCCACCCACAAAGTTTCTGATTCAATGGGTCTGAGCTGGGGCTCAGAATTTACATTTCTAACAAGCTCACTGGCAATGCTAATAGGCTTGGTTCAGGAACCACCCTTAGAGAACTACTCCCTACTCCAGTAGTTTTTTCATAACCTACAACCTGTAAGATCTCATTATGTCATTCCTTGCTGCTCCCCCCATCCCTACTTTAGACACTATAATAGAGTTTTATTATTCTTTGACCATAGAAACTTAATATGGCCTAGGAGCATAAAAATAGGCATAACGATGAACATTTGTTGAATAAATAAATAAATAAATAAATAAGCAAGTGTCTTGAGCTTTTGAAGTATGCTTTGTTGCTGTACTTTTGTAAGTACCAATGCCCAACTAAGGGGCCATTATGGTTACGGTACTCTTATGAGCTACTGTGATGCATTTTGCCTAGAATGAGGCATGCAGTTTCCTTATGCCTGGGAGAAAACAAGAAAAATGAAAAACACTTGGCCAGAAAGACCCATCAGAATTCTGCAGTGTGGGATTAATGAAATAGAAAAGAACAAATGTGCTTTCGGATAATGGGATCACGTAGCAATAATTGAAGGCTCAGTGAATGCAATAGACACAGTGATTACATCTGTCCTTATATTTCTGGCTTTCACGCAGTGAGGTTTATTCAGGTGATTTCAGTGATGAGGGAACCTGCACATCACCAACTCTGCGTCTCCTCTGCTTCTTCCTCTCATCAAAGTGCTAGCCTAAATCAAAACTTTAAGATTCACAATTCATCAAGATGACTCTGTGAGTACATCATAAATTGGGCAGATTAGATTTTGTATATTTTTAGCTCCACAAATCATAATTTATGAGTCTCCCTGTTGGATGCAGAGTGATAAGAAAAATATGGGACCAGGGTGAGATAATCTCATTTGAATTAGACAAATGAGGCCCTGCTGAAAAGGAACACCCAGTGTCTCTGGATGAATTTATGAAGTCAAAACAAAAAATAATTACAGTGCAGAAATGGTTGGTGCTGGATGAACCTGCTTCGTTCCTAATGTTGGTTGGCAGCTCTTCATCCTGATTATTCCATCTGGAGATAATTGTGTGATATCATCCATAAAATTAAATCATAAATCAACCCAACTAGTGAACAGGCCAGAAAGCTGCTGAGAAAGCCATGCGTAGGGGAGGTGAGACTTCTCGTCTTAATGAGAGGTATGGGAGTGAAATTAAGAGAAGAAGACATGTAAAGGGTGACCCTCAGCATGTCTACAGGCTCACCAGCTGAGAGCTGCCGCCAAAGTCCATGCCCCAATAGCATCAGGACAGCCAACATCCTGCCTGCATTACCAATTTGCTAATGAGTAAAGAATGTTCTGTACATGAACGAAACTGACTATTGCTTTTCAGGGATTGCCGGTCTGAGTTGTGGATTTCCAAAATGAATGCATCTTATTTCCTTTCCTGATGAGATGTTAACAGTGATGGAAAGTCTACACAGTTTTACACAAGAACATTTGGCCAAACATCCTCTCTAGGCTTAGTTTTGGAGATTTGAAGAGGATGCTACCAGCCTTTGATTTTGTTGGTAAGTGAGTCAATTTGCAGTTTATTTTTAGACAGGATTTGGCTTTTTCATACATGTATGGTTTTAAAGCAGTTAATTATGATACCTAAAAGAGTAAAGTTATTAAAATAAGGACAAATGTATGGTTTAATTAATTCCTGTTGATTGCCACAAATGCTTTTCCTGTGGCCAGCAAGGTGGAGGGGCAGTCACAAGTCCAAGTTCTTCTCCTACTTCCTGGTAGCTCAGGCAAGAGCAAATGGTTGAAGGGTATATAGTGCTTTGGGTCAAATCATCTGACATAATCAACCCCACTGGCTTTGGAGATTTCATTTGTGACCCTTATAAATGCAAAGTCCAGCTGTACACTGAGTCTCAGAATTTCCAGAGTAGCAATGGTGACAGATGTTGAGAAACTGGCAGCTTGTGAGCATCTGCGTTGGGAAGGTCACTGTGACACTCAGCAAAGATGCAAGTACAAGAAAAATAATGAAGATAAATTCTTTCTTGTCCTTTACCCCCCACCCGGAATAATATTAGTTCCAGTAGAGCAAGAAAATTTGCCAGAAAAATGCATATTATTTTTTAAATTATTGATTGTGCTGAGTATGTACATATAATACATAAATATTGCACTATGTATATTTGCAGGTATAGGGCTGTAGTTGGTATTGAACAATTCTAAAATGTGGGCCAATCAGAAAATGAAAACTCTTCATGGAAATAAATACTATTTACCTGTCTTTAATTACCGGTATATTTGCTTTCCTCCATGCCCTAACCCTCGGGAATGTTTGTTATATGTTCTTCATTTTGGCCAACCTCAACTAGAAACCAGAGAAGTACATATACCAATTTTATTATATGGAACAGCACCAGAGTTCCATTTTTATCAGGTTCATTTTATTGGTCAGAAGCTTTTTAGTGGCGAACCTCAGAAACTCAACTCAAACTAGTCTATGCAAAGAGAAGAAATATTTATATCTAGATTGTTTTAGGCATGGTTGTATCCAAGTCTTAAATAATCCTGTCAGCTCTCCTATTCTCTCTCTACCCACCTTTATCTCCATCCCCATTTATCTTTTTCTCCATTTATTTATTTCTTGATTATTTTTTTCTTTTGGTTTTACTCTTAGATTCTCTTTTTTCTCTTATTTATTTATTTATTCATTTTTCTTCAGAGACAGGGCCTTGCTCTGTCACTCAGGCCAGAATACAGTGGTGTGATCATAGCTCTCCGCAGCCTCAAACTCATCCTCCTGCCTCAGCCTCCTGAGAAGCTGGGACAACAGGCATGCACCACCACACCTAGCTAAGTTTTTAAAATTTTTTTTTGGAGACAGAATCTTGCTCTGTCACCCAGGCTGGTCTCCAACTTCCAGCTTTAAGGCATCCTCCACTTCAGCCTCCTGAGCAGCTGAAATTTCAGGCATGAGCCACCATGCCCAGCTCAGTCTCTCTTTCTACAAAAACAAACAAAACCCCAAGTGATAGCAGGCTTATTATATATTTCAGACCTATGATTTCCTAGAGGACAATAATATATATTTTTCAATGATTTCGGCAAACAGTGCAAAGTGACTGGAGTATGTAACTGGGAAATAGTGGAAGATAAGGCTAGACAGTATTGGAGCCAGACTGAATACCTCACATTTAGCCCATAACAGAGAACTTTATAAAGTTTTAAAGCTGTGAAATGAAATGGCTAGATCTTTATTTTAGAAGGATTACTCTAATAGCAATGCAGAGAATGAATTGGAACTGGAAACACCTGGGTTCTTGAAGAGGCATGCAGGCAGCATGAGGTGAGGCTTACCGGCAGAGGGGTTAGAAAGGATACAAGCAGATCCAAAAGCCTCTGAGGAATAAAATTAAAACAACTTAGCAACCAGTTGATGGTGGCCAAATGTTAAAGAAAGAAAAAAAGGAAAGACGGCATAAAAGTTTCCAGTTTGGTGATTGAGTGGATCTTAATGTCATTCACTGATGTATTGAGACACCTCAAGAGTGTGGAGTTTGAATGCATTATTTCTTTGTAGATGTTTTAAAGCAATTTTTCTACCTTTTATGTAGAAGTGCTACCAAATCTGTGAAGGAAGCCAAAATATTTTACCCCAAAGTATATTTCTTTGATATATTTTGATACTGCTGTCAGAGAATCAGTAGTTCTCCAAAGCTGCCCTTTGTGGGGGAAATTTGCATCTGTGCAGAATCTGCATGATGCAGCCAGACCTTCCTTGTGTGGATCTAGGTAAGAGTAACTAAGAGTCTGACACCTTAAGGATCTGAAAGAAACATTTACCATCTATTTTCTCTGAGGGCTGCTATTTATGAGGTTTCATTCACAGAACAAGACCACCTTTACAAACAAGCCTTCTCTTCTTCCTGTTAGGTAAACAGCGAGGGATTCTGGGTCTCCTAGGGACAAAAGTGGGTCTGCTGTTGCTTTGGTTCAATTTCCTCCATCTTGGTCCTGCTCCACCCCTAATCTCCAGAGTGACTGCCATACCTGGGGAGAAGGGCATACCCTGTGAATCGGCTAATTGTAACTTAGTGTGCCAGCTGCAAAAGAATGAGAGGGCTCTCTAGCCCAGGAGCCAAGCAGCATAGGTACCATGTAGTCTGGAAATTGACCTAGAACAACCAGAATGTGTAGTGATGTAATTCCCAACTGTCCGATCAAGGTGGTTCCATGGTGACATCTGAACCACGAGGGAGGTCCCAATCTGGGCACTATAAAACGAGATGCAGACCATAACTAGTTCCCTTTTGCACCCTTCCTTTCACTCTCTCCTTTCCTGCGGCAGCAAGGGGTCCAATGGTAGTCTGTGGTGTATGTATCATGCTTTGTAAACCTATATCTTGCTCCTGCCCTGTAATCCTATTATAATCCTATCCTGCTCCTCCTCAATAAATTTCACCTCATTCTTGCCTTACCTTCATGCATCTGGTCATTCTTCAACCACAAGCATGCCAAGGATCGACATTTTCACACTGAATCATGTCATTTCCCCCTCCCATGACCTATTTTGCAGCCATAACCTATTTTTCTAAGTTCCAAGCCCCCATTCTTTCTGTAACCTCAAGATGGTATATGAGCTTCTGTTCCCCACTGGGTAATCACTCTGTGATGCTCCCCCTGTACACGTTAATAAATTTTATATGCCTTTTCTCCAATTAATCTGCCTTTTGTGAATTGATTTTTCAGCAAACCTTCTGAAGGCAAAACGGAAGTTTTTCTCTTGGCCCCTACAACTGGTACCTTTTGCATTTCATTTACAGTGGGGAAATTTAGACAAAGCAGTCACCCCTCCTAGGGGCCTGTGGGGTAGGTGGGATAGCACGGAAAGAAAAGAAAATCTTGAGTACAGTCAGGGGAAGTTCTGGGCACCTCGCTAGCCTTAAAAAGTGAATGGGTATAACAATAGTCCTCCAGGCAAGCTAGCGTCATGAGGACTTTTTGTTCCCTATAGAAACTTAACACATGTTCTTGAGTTGATGTTTATGTTAGGTCCATCTTGATATTCCCTGGTCCTCAGTTCCCAGTGTCAAGAGCGAGTACTGGTACTGAGTTGAGCCTATGATGGAGTGATCACAAATACCAAGCAATCCCACATAGTTTATTACAGAAAAGAAAGAAACTATACAAAGTGAAAGTAAAGTAGGAAGCTACCCAGAGTGGAAACACGTTCCAGAGACAGGAACAGATCGGTATCCATGAGTGGAGAAAGACATTGAGGACTCCGACGTGGTTCCTTTTATTGGCCTGGTCTGGGGGAGGGCTTACAGTCCCTTCTGCCCCTAGGAACCACCTTCCTGGCCTGTATCAGCCACCTGCAGATTTGGTCCTTGCCTAACATTCAGAAACACCCAACGAATGGAAAAAGCAGATAAGGGGGAACTGAGGAATTGAACTCTGGTTGCTGTTCTTTGTCCTAAGTTTCTTTCTGAAGGGCGTGGAAATAGTCACATCCGTCTTAGCATTCTTTTCTGACAATCCAAAAATCCCCGAATCCTCCTTATGGCCCTTAGGCCCCCACTTCAGGATATGCTACCATTTTGGACCAAACCAAAGTGTAACCTTTATGTATTGATTCACAGTTTTGCCTGCCTGAAATGTACTTCTGCCTGTAAAAACCCTGGCTTATAAACCATCCCGGGGCTCTGGTCTTAAGCATTAGCTGGTTAGCTGACAGTACTCTTTGCTTGGTGCCCTGCAATACAACCTTTTCCTTCCACTGAAACTCTTGACTTCAGTGTTTGGCTTTGCTGTGCTGGGCAAGCAAACCTCAGTTTTGTTTGGTAACAAAATCGTGGGACGGATTTTAGGCAATATTAAAAACTGGAATTAATATATTTACCACTGGAGCCATTCTACCTTTCAGGCTAATTGCATTAAAAGACATCATAAGTTCAACTATTCCTTCTTAACTTTTAATAATATAGAGTATTGATGTGAAAATATTGGATTTTTTCTTCAAATATTGTGTACTATGGTTTAAGATTTTTCTTTAAAAAAAGTCAGTTTATTGAAAGCTGCATTTAACGACTATCTGGAAGAGGACATTTAGATGTCTGATCTAGCCCCTCCTGCTGCAGTGTGCAGTGCCCAAGAGGTGAGGCAAAGAAGAATATCTGGACTAATAAAACTTTATTTATAAAAACAGTTTGCCAATTTAATTTTTCAAAATCTAAAGGAAAAGCTAAAGGGAGTTTGTTACCAAAACATAAGCTCAAGGCACTGTGTTTAGGAAACTATGAGCAGGAAGATTGAGGCCAAAAGAATCTATCTAACAGATCATCAGTGAGGAAGCCCAGGTTTTTAGGGGAGCCAGCCTCACTTGCAGAGGATTGAAAGTAGTAGAGACCTATGTGGGGACATCGGCTTTAAAGCAAAACAGCCTAAACATAGTAGTATGTCCCTGAGTGGTTTGGTAGGTTTCTTGGGCCAAGGATGTGCCCTTAAATGTGGTAAAGAGGAAGAAGGAAATAATTTATGAAATGTGATATTCAATTCTGAGTCTTGTTGCTAAAAATGTGGTCCATGGACCAGCAACATCATCATCACTTGCTGGCTTGTTAAAAATGCAAATTCTCAGGCCACACCTCTTATTGAATCAATATCTGCATTTTAACAATATCCCTCAATGATTTTTACATAAAGTTTGAGAAATGATCCCCAAAGTGGACTACAAAATTAAAATAATAAAATTCTTATTTATTATTACATCTCATACTCTTACCATTTACATATTATATATAAGTAAATTTTATAATGTATTATTTATATTATTATAGTAGTACAAATATATTCCTATTGGGGATATATTCACAAACTATTTTTAATTGACAGAAATATTTGGCTAAAAATTTTTGGAGACCATCACTTAGAAAGTTGCAATTCTGACATGCAAGTCCTTGGAGAGAGGAATAAAAGAGGAAAGAACAAAACCTAGAATATTCTATTTTGGAGTACTCTCAAGGTTAGTCTATTATCCTAAGGTCATGGGGACTAATTATTGCATCCATGACTTAATCAAAATCCTCATAGAGCCATCCAGGAACCTTCTTTATATAAATCGTCCCCGGATGGTTTATAATTTTTCTTTAATACCTGATCTTGGAGCACACAAGCAAGCTGGATTCACAAATCAATGCTTACAGAACTATCAAGTGATAAAGAACAAAGCAGATTCTGAATTCTGCATAATCTTTTCTTAGACTGATAAATGGAGCCATCGCCATCCATTTAAACTTCCTCACATGGCATTAATTTTTTCTGGGTGAACAATGAATTGCAAATACCATGGATCATTAATAACCTGATAAATATTCCCTCCTCTAGGAACAAGGAAATTTGTGCTAAGGTAGATCTCATTTCTGAGATATATCCTCCTATGTAATTAGTGACACTGTGACTCTACCACCTAGGCCAAAAGTCAGTTTCTTTCTGCCTTATTGCTTCCTGTATCTCTATTTTCCCTTTCTTTCTCCTTTTTACTTCCCTTTGTTGCATAATGCATGCTATGGGTGACTCACATTAACAGAAATATAAAGAAAAGTCAGCCAGTGGCTCTTGGAAAGCTCCTAATAATAATATTTAACTTGAGAACTACCTGAGGATTAGATAATAGGCATTTTAAAGTAATATTTAAATTGATTGCTTTCATATATCTGAGTATGGCCCTTGGGGAAAATTCAAATGACAAGTCCTGGGTCAAACAATTTTCTTTTCAGACTTTGTCCTCAAGCTGCTCAAGAGTGCACGCTTACAGCACAAAGAAACCACATTTACAAGATTGCCTCTGTTTTCCCTTCCAATTTACCATATTGAGCTTTATTCCGACAGGAGTCCATCTGGGGCCACACATGAATCTTGTTTATGATAGCTTCCTTTCGGCTTTTCAATCGCTGTTAGTAAATCTCTTTGGCAGGCATCCAGGATTGCTCCAACTCATATTAAAATCCAGTTTTTAGTAAATTATGTTATAGTGAATGTGATGAGCACTTGAGTGCTACAATTATGGGAAATTTCTTCAAAAAATATGGAATGAGCAAATAGGTGATTGGCCTTTGAACGTTAAAGTATAACAGACAGAGCAATACATAGGAAGAACACAGAATTTGGAGTCAAAATTGGCTGTCCAATAACCTAAGACAAGTTACTTAATCTCTTTCAGCCTTATCTATAAAATGGGGACACATTTATTTACTTTGTAGAGCTGCAGTGATAAATGAGATAAATACAAAAAGTTCTTACTAGCATGCTAGGAACATAGAAACTACTGTAGGTGAGGTAAAATTTTTCCTCTATCTTTCCAGGGTCTCTGATTGGGCCTAGGAATTAAATCAGCATAAAAAAATTAACAAGAGAAAAGCATACATATTTTATTTTGTAATTCTTACATGTACATAGGCGCCTCCACAAGAAAAATGAAGACCCGAAGAAGTAGTTAGGGCTGAAAGCTTCTATACTAAATTGGACAAAGAGTAGTAAATTGTGCAAATGTCACAAGACAAAGGGATTTGGGTTACCATAGTTAACTGTGAAAAACTGCTAGATAGATAAGGATTAGTTTGACACAAATTGTACAGATTTCTCTCAGCCTTGACACCCATCTCTGGTGATAAGAATGTCTTCCTTCCTCCTGGTACAGGGAGGGTGCTGTTCTCATGGAAATTATATCTTCTGCTTTCAGGAAGAAAAGGGAAGGTCAGAGTCCCGTTTTTGCATCTGCTGTTTTTCAAGTGCTTTAAATCAAAATAATCAAAATGCCAAAGTAGCATATTTTGGGGTGGCATCCTCTGAACTCCGAAGCTACCCCCTTGTTACCTGTTGATATGATTATTCAAATCGGCACATTGGCTCTGAGTCTGTTATGTGAAGTCTTTCTGAATAAGCCTGGACCACTATAACTTGACTGAATGGATCAGCAATACCTAAGAAGAAAGCTAAGTCAAATAGAAGGATATTTATCAGATTTGTAGACATAGAAGAATGAGAGTATCGGGGAAAAAAATGGTAGTGAATTTCCTTGTGCTGTTGATGGAAAAAGTAGGAGAGGCTTTAACCAAACTCCTGTTATTTCTGTCCACAAAATAAGTAGGATGCGTTAAGGTATCATGAACTGATGCCAATTAGCATTTCAACCTTTGAGCCATCTAACTCAATAGTTCTCAGCCATGGCAGCTCATCATGATCATCTGGAAAGTTTTTTTTATAACAAAATATTTATCCTGGGACCCATATCCCAGAGATTTTGAGCTGATTGTTCTGGGGTAGGCCTAGGCATCAGTGTTTTATAAAATAGTCCCAGGGCAGCCAGGGTTGAAATCCACTGATATCAGCCCTCTTTTTCTAAACTGATGGTCACTAAATCATCCTTTTGACTCCTATGTAGACCTTGTGCACATCTACAGAGTGAGATGACCAAGAGAATTGTATTTTAAATATTTCCAGGCCTGTGGCTGATATTTCCCATGACGAGCCACTAATGTGACATTTGATTATAACGTGGTTTCCCTGAAGGCTAATGGAAGAGTATGAGCCACTCATGCCAGAATAAATGTTACTGGTCCCTGTGATCATTATAATTCTTACTGCATGGTAATAAGTCAACATTCTGTAGCTTAGTTTCCTATCTCCTCTTTCTTATGGGTCAATTCCTTGAGGTCTGATCACTTCTAATAATAAAAAATCTTTATCCCTTTGTTCTTTTTGGCCCCTTTGTCCCTCCTCTCCTTTTTGGTTCTTTCCAGAATAATTTAGTCTTAAAGCTATTAAAAACAAACAAGTAAGGTGTATATAGGGGAGCCACAAGTGCCTAGAGCAGGATGATGGAGTCCAAGCTTGGTTAAAAAAAAGAAAATTCTACAGAGGGTGGGCAATGGACAGTGGCCTAGAGAAGGTGTCAGAACCCAAGCAGAGTGAGGAAGACTCCACATGGGCAGGAGTTGGGAGGGGTTATAGCCAGTGCATGAATTTTGAGAGCCCAAGTAGGGTAAAGAAAGCATCCCCATGGATGGGTGGTGCATGGTGTCACAGCCACAGTGGGGTGAGGAGGATGTTCATGTTGGTGGAGCCTGGCAAGTGATTTCATAGCCTGAGCAGGGCGAGGAGGGCATCTGTGATAGAGGTGGGAGGGTGGTGGCCAAGAGAGATTGGTTACACACAAGGGATTGATCTAATAAATAAATATATCAAGAGTAATAGGAGCCAGGTTGATCACTGTCAGAGAGGAAAGGTACAAATACGGAAAAGGTGAAAATCATAATGATCCTTGTGATGTTCACTTGGAACTAGAGATATTAGAATGCATGATGGTTCACAATATAAAGATAGGTAGATAAAGAGATAAGTGGATAGATAAATGTGTGTATGCATTCTATGGTTTGAATGTGCCCCCTCAAAAATTCAAATGTTGCCAGTGTGATTCTTTAAGAGGCGAGGTCTCTAAGAAGGGATCCCTCACGAATGAGATTAGGTCTTTTTTTTTTTTTTTTAAACAAGAAGTCTTCACACATTAGGCTACCTTGCCCTTCTGCTTTCTGCCATGTGAGGACAAAACAAGGCCTTTACCAGACCAGATGCCAGGGCCTGCTGGTGTCTCCAGAACCACGAGAAATAAATTTCTATTTTTTATAAATTACCCAGGCTGTGGTATTCTGTTACAGCATCACAGACTAAGACAATGTGCACAAACACACATCTATACACTACACACACACACACACACAGACATATTCTTTAGTTCTGTTCACTAAGAACACCAATGTCCTAATAGTTATGGGGACACTTAGCAATCACCCAAATCTTGGTTCCTCATATTCTTCTCCATTGAAAGAAAGCAGAGCTGCTTGGATTAATGACAGGTTCTAGAGCTGAGACATGAAAAATACAAGAACCTAGAATTCCTTTTGGCAGGAAGTAAGGAAGTCCTCAGATAATGATGAGCTATGTCAAAAAGACACAGAAATCAGACTGCAAGTGTTTCCCTGGCCAAATCTGAGGGAACTGTTTTCTTCTAAATAAAAGGAAACCAGGAGTTTATAAGGATATAAATAAATAAATTAATTAATGAGGAATGGGATATTTACATAGTTTCACTGTATTTCCCCATAAAATCCTTATTAATTTCAAAAAGAAAATGAGTTACTTTCTAATGAGAAAAAACTGGTGGATATCACCTTAATCGAATGATCACAGTTGACATAATCAATAAAGGGACAAAGCAAAATTGTCTTCCACCATCTGACAGACTGCAATGAAAAGAACACAGCAACTCTTCTTTGATCTTCCTGTGAAGGAGGCATAATCTAAGTCTAATCATGAGGAAAAATCAAATAAAGACACATTGAGGAATATTTTATGAAATAACTGGCTTGTAATCATCAAAATCATCAAGGGAAGACTGAAGATCTATTCCCAAATGGAGAACAGAAAGACATGGCAACTTAATGCAATGTTTGGTTCTGAACTGAATCCTTTTTGCTATGGTCTTTATTGAAACAACTGACAAAACTTGAATGTGGTCTGCAGATTAGAAGGTAGTAATGTAGCAGAGATAACTTCCCTGATTGTGATGAGTGCATTGTGGTTCTACAGAATATCCTTGTTTGTAGAGAATACACTCCAGCTTACTGGTGATGGGGTGGGAGGAGATAAAGCATCATGTTGGCAACTTGCCTCAAATGGTTCAGAACAAAACATTCCTGGTAATGTCTCTGAAAATTTTCTGTAGCTTGAGATTGTTAAAAACAAAACAAAAGACTAATTTCTGGTCCTTCAAAGAAAAAAACCAAATTCTGAAAGATGATTCCCAATGGGGATTTCCATCTTTTAGCCACTTTTCCTTTGGAGACAGAATTAGCATTTGGAACTTCCTGGTCTTTCTCTGTCTTTCCCTCTTGCCACAACTCCCCTTATTACTCTCCCTAGCAAGTTGAACTGCAAGATCCTAGGGTATTTACCTTCTTGATACTCTGTTTCATGGCACTCTATATTTAGAAGTACCTCTCATGCTTACAAATTGGAAATTACACAATACATTTCACCAGTAGACTGCATGCGAGACATCTGCATTATATGTAGCCAAGTGCACATTATGATGTTGAGTGTTTGTTCAAAATCCAAATATTTTAGAGACAAAGAATAGTAACAAAAATCTTAAAGGTTGAGTAAGATCCTATTTAGACCATAATATAAGCTCCTTGAAAGCTTTGTTTACCTTTCACTCATCAATACATGCAATAGTGGTTGGCACAAAATATAGGTACTCAATAAATGTTTGTTGAATGAATGTATGAATGAATAAATTCACTTAGCCTTTTTGAATGTAAGCTTTTATAACTAGTAGACTAGAATAGATTGTCTATGAAATAAATTCTACTTCTAAATCTTAATTATTTATGATCTCTGATATTGAAGCTAGGGTTTATATTATCCCACCAGGCATTAAGAAGAAGCTCATCTACCTCAACTTGAACTTAGTCCTTAACTAAGACTAAGAATCTAATAAACACAATTTGTAAACTAGCTATATTTTTTAATGAGTCATTTTGAATTCTCTGAGCTACACTTTACTTTGTTCAGGGTTCTTCAGTATGTAGAGGAGATTGGCTTAGATTTTTGAAGGTTTTTTTTTTCTATGAAATGTTGATTCTATGATACTTTGCAAATATAGAGCAATAGCCACTGAAATTGTGAATTTGGAACAAAATTACCATCATTGAAACTATTCCAAGGAAGAACCTGACTTAAAAATACAGAAAGTGATAGAATAATCCTTCAAAACAACTGCAAGGATAAAAATATATTCACTTTCCTTAACTGAACAGATTGACATGTATCCCCCAGAGCACTGTGGAGTTCACAGTTGTTTATCATACGTAGAGGTACTAACTGTAGGAGATACACAGCAATTACCCCATTGGTAATGGCAATGGTTGTGTTAGAATAAGATGGTAACAGAGTAAGAGTCAAATTATATGGGCTAATTATGATCCTAATTTCTAGAATCTTTGAGAGATGGTTCCACAACTCTTGAAGAGCTATAGGCTTGTGTACAAAAGAAAATACTAAAATAATGTCAACATGAGTTCAATTTTTAGCTTTAAAAATAGCTGCTCTGCCAATTTTTTCTTATATCACTATTCCAATACAGGAAATGAGAATATCCATATATCCAATCAGCTTTTATTAAGCACTAATTATGACATAGCCACTGTGTGAGACTCCAGCTACACAGAGTAAAAAGACTCAACTCCTCTTAATTGGGTTTTCCCAGAGGCACACTGAAAGGCAAAGTCTTCGGTGCAGACAATATTTGGAAGGTGATCCCAGGAAGCACAAGTAGAGAGCTGGGGAAAGTGACACAGTAAGTTAGAAAAGCCAATGTGTGTATATTTATGAATAGGTTATGGCTGTAGGCAGCTGGCACTCAGTCCTACTGGAGACACTTGGAAGAATCACATAGAACTGCAGTTCCTAACCCCAGGGCCACTGCCCAGTACTGGTCCACAGCCTGTTAGGAACTGGACCACTCATCACTGCCTGAGCTCCACTCCTCCCGCCCCTTGCCAATGGAAAAATTGTCTTCCATAAAACTGGTCCCTGGTACCAAAAAGGTTGGGGGACTGTGGATGTAGAACATACTTTAGAATTGTCCCTATAAGGAACAAAAGAGCTGAATCTGGCATATTTTTCTTTCCAAACATGACCACAACAATATCTTCTATTCTGAATACTCTTCTTACCATGTGACTTTGAGACTCGTCTGCTCAAGAGCTTGAGTCTACATTCCCTCCCCTTAAATATGGGTGAACTTGAGACACTAGTGGAAGTGGTGCTATGTGACTTCAGAGACCGAAAGATAAAGGGCAATACAGCTTCTTCTAGTTTCTCTTTGGATGCTCACTCCTAGAACACATGTCGTGAGGAAGCCCAGATTTCATGGGGATTATACATGCAGATGTCCTAGCCATTAGACCCAGATGAGGACCCAGCTATGCCAGCTCTGACTGCCATAAAAGGGAGTGAGCAAGCCTTCTGATGCATCTCACCTTCAGTCATCAAGACACCCCAAGCCTTTGCATCTTCTCTAATGAGACCTAAACATCATGGAGCAGAGACAAGCTGTCCTTGCTTTATTCTTTCCAAGTTCCTGACTCTCGGAATTTGTGAGTTCTCTGGTAAAATCAACATTGCTGCATGGCTGTAAGTTTGGGGTACTTTGTTACACAGCAGTAGATAAACAGACCTGGGCATTTATTCACCAATATTCAGCCCTCATTAGTCATGAAATATTAAGTCTCTAGGACATTTAGGCTGTCCTGCACTGGGCAAGTTCCAGCAGGTAGACAATTACAGAGATTTAGGCAATTGAAGCGGGAAGCTGTCAGAGTGTGTACAGTCCCTGTTCTGTGAAGCTGCAGGTGATCCCTGAGGTAGACTGAGGATACAGGGGCAGAGGAACCCAGCATATATCTTACCTGTGGTCAAAGAGATTGCATTATAGAGTGGAAGGTGAACATGTAAACTGACAAGCTGTAATATGCTAAACCCAATGATAGAGTTAGCAGAGGCTCTCTGGAAGCTCAAAGGAGAGCCTCTTACACCAGACCTCAAGGTATGGGAAAAGTTTCCAAAAAGAACAACTAAGTGAGTCTTTCAGTCTCCCCTGCATCAGGACATGGGGAGGAGAAGTTAGTAACTTCTCCAATATTCCAAATAATAATAATTTTAGAAAGATATAAGTTTTTAGGACAGCATTATATCGGCCTACAAATAAAACCTTGATATGTTACAATTAAGTATACGATGACTATTGGCTTCCTTTTCTCAGAGAACAATGTCTCAGTCTGCATGAAATTGATTTAATGACTTGACTATCCTTAAAATGAAGAGGGATCCTTTTGATTTGTTAGTGAGTAAGTGAAGATAATATGCTCTCTCATAGTATATTTTATAAATTCCTGCTTAGTTCAAATGGTATCATTTTCCAAAAAAAAAAAAAATGAATATAGAGAAAGGGAAATAGAAAAATGTCATTATTTTCTGGCTCTCCATCTAAATATGATGGTTTTATTAAGCACTTCTTTCTTTAACTGAAATTCTGATGTCCCATATAGTAGTTTTTCTGATAATTTCTACAATGCTGAATGAACTCTTTTGTGTGTATGTCTTCATGTGAATACATTTTTAATCTGCTTTTGATCTGTTGATTTTATTAAACTCTTTAATAAAGTATAACATACAGAGAGAAGTACATAAATCATTGCTGCTCAAGGACTTTTCACAAATTATATACACTTATGTAACCAACAGCCAGATCAAGGAACAGATTATGACCAGCATTCTGGAAACTCCTCCTGTGCACTCTACGAGGTACTACCTCTTCAAAGGTAACTCGTATCCTGATGTCAGGCCACAGGTTTGAATTTCCTGTTTGAGCTCTATATTAATGGAAACATACAATGTGTACTCATTTGGATCTCACTCCTTTCACTTATCGTTACTGCAGTGAGTGAGATTCATCTGTCTAGTCCAGAGTTATCAGATTTTGGTTGTTTGATTTTTAACTGCCATGTATTAAATTTTTATTTCACTAGAAAAATCAGGAGGTCCATGATTATCATCTGACATCCTGACATTCTGTTTCCAACTGAGGAGAGCTTTTACTAGGAAAAAAGAGAAAGACAAAAACAAAACAAAACAACAAAAGAAAAAAGAAAAAAACAACTTTCCAAAATGTACTGCATTACAGTTAATGTTTCCTCTGCAAGTTTGGCAAGGGTGGAGGAAGGGGAGTGTACTGCCATTCAGAGGACTTTGTCCTCAGATGCCCTAGTTTTGTAGCTGAGCAATGCCTATTGTAAGGTAGAATTAATGCTGCTTTATGGCTTCTGTGTATGACACCATATTAGAAATGTAAAAGCTTGAGTTTAAATTCCAAGTACAACCAGTGATATTTATTTGCTTGCATTATCATAGTTTGGGTCCATCATCTCTATTATGGCTGGGAATTTGGGGCCGTGATGCTGGGGTAGCTCCTTCTTGGTATGAAACCTCTTAAAAAATTGGTGCAGAAAGATTACATTAATTTAGTGATCTTACTAGTAAGTTCTACTACACTGTAGTAAAACTTCAGAATATTCATCTTCTCTGCTCAGAAAGCAGTGGCATGCTGAGTTGAGCCTGTCTCAACAGGGGCAATAAACTATTTTAAATGTGCAGAAAATTGAAAAAGCTATCCCTCCAGGAAATTGACTGCTTCAGAAGAATGTGGGCAACCATTTGCCAAAGAGGTGCAAACAAGACCCTAGTTTATTAACAAACTGGGTAAGAGGACAGGCCTAGTAGCTCTGGCCAAGTTTCATTGTCTTTGTGTTTTCCGAAATTATTTGCAAATAAACCCCATCTAACCGTGTGTGTATCTAAAGTATGATATAATGTTCTGGAAAGCTGGAGAGCTCTTGGACTGGTTTATTAGAGGGAGCTAAAAGACATGGAGGCAATTGAATTGGTCATTTTTATGTCAGTCAAACTGACCCTGGTTACCATATTTAATATTTGGTGACTTATTTTGAGGCTGTTATTAACAAAATTGAGTAGTTTTATTAGTAATTAACAACAATAATAATGAGAGGCCTTGAGATGTCGAGTAAGGATCACTAACATTTATTTTGCACTCACAGTATTCCAGACCTTCTCCACTGATGACTGCACGTAAATCTCCAGCATCCAACATGGTGGTTACTATTATTATACCTATAGCTTCACACATAAGACACTGAGACTCACAGAGACCAACCTGCCAAAGGTCACATAGCTGGTTGAACTGGCTATGAATCTGAAGTGCTCTGACTCCAGGGCCGTGGCATGTAAACAACACATGCCACCTGCCCTGTAGTTGGAGCCTATGACTGTAATATGGGAATTCAATTGAACTTGCCTCATGGGGTTCTTGAAATACTTAAATGAGATGATCTTTATAAAGGGCTGACCAGACATCTTGACTACAATAAAACCCTCCATAAATGTTGGCTACTATTATTATTAACAGAGTAATGGTGAAAAACTGATTAACCTGGAAAAGCTAGCAGGAACATGGCAGTGGTCTTACTAGAAATAATGTTTCTGCAGGTTATGAGCAAGATAGCAGACAGCATGGTATGGAGGGAAGGACATTGCATCAGGCAGAGTACTACCTTTTCTTCTTATAACTGAGTTTTGGCAAGTCACTTAAATTCCTTGAATGTTTTTCTGTATCTCCATGATGGAAACAATAATTGCTACCTTTCAGAATCTGTATGAAGCAAATGTAAAAAGTGCTCTAAAAATATCTGGCACATAATGGAAATCTTGCGAAGGTTAATTTTCTTCCCAACAACCTCTGTGACTTTGGACTAGAGGATGGAATTGTGATCAACCAGAGGAAGTTTAGATTTGGTCCAAAAACTATTATCTGTAATGGGCTTCCTCAAGAGAAAGTGCTGGCTCATTGTGAAAGTTGACTAAGAACAGTGTTTCAGATAAAGGATAAGCTGGGTGAACTATTTGACCCCATCTCCTTTAACTAACACGGAACCAAGAAAATGCTCATACAGACTTACAGAAAGTTCCCACAGAATCACTCAAGCCACAAGCAGTTTTTAATAATTCCATTAACTTTGTCTACAGCAAACATTAGTAACCGGAAAATGTGTCGCAAACACATAGATCCTATTGTCTACTTCTGGCTCTCTTTTTGTCTGAGCTTTGTTTCTCTGTAATTTGAGGTGGTGCTGGTCTGTGTTGGTTTACTTAGTGACAGAGTTTAGGATGATGCTTTATTAAACTAATTTTTAAGCTATCTGTTCATTCTATAATTTTCTCTTTTTCAAACCAGAGGCCAGGGACTTTGCATTAAAAAAAAAGTTTTTGCTGAGCAAAAAGTGTGAAGCAGAACAGGAAATAGTGTAATGACTTTGATGGTAGTGTTAAGGAAAAAATTATTCATGACACTTGCTAAAGTTGATAAGGAAGACTTTATTCAAGTGGGGCTACGACAATGGTGTTTTATAGTAGTCTATAGAGAGTCAAGTTCAACTCCAAATGCCACAAGGACAAACAGATATTTACAGCCAAGGAGCAGGGTAAGGGTCAGAGGATAGAAACATCAGCAGTATAGGAGATTCTGTAAACCAGCTTGGCAGTGTCATTGCTGCAGGTAGCCAGAGTGACAAGACATTGAGGGTGGGGGATAAGGAATTTGACCTGATATCAAGGGGAGGGGGGCTTTTGCTAAACTGACCCAGCAGGATTCTTGCTTAAACTGGACTAAACAGGAAAAGAACAGAGCCCAAAGTTGGGATAAGTCAAAAAGGGAGCTCAGAGGAACCTGACTCAAGTTCAATCAAAGGACAGAGTCTTTGCTGGTAGTAAAGGAAAGAAGAAAGATTCCTTTCAATCAATTTCTTCCGGACTTTCTTCAGGAAAGGGTTAGAAGGCATCTATCCTGTGGACAGGGAGGACACACTGCCTCCTCTGCTGAGACAGCACTGGGGAAACAATGAGACCTCAGAGGGAAGCTGCCTGGTGGATAGGAGGTGGAGGACCTGAGGAACTGAGGCTTCCAGTGCCAGCTGGCATCCCCGTGAAAAGAAGCAGCAGTCAGCAGTCCTGGAGGAACTGAGCAAGCTCTGCCAATGGACCCCTCATGGTGAATCAGTGAGGACCAGTGACCAGGTGCCTGAGAATTCCTGAACTCTGATAGGGGTAGTGTCTATAAGGCTGAGATCAAATCTTCCATCAGCCTGGTGAGATGAAGGCTGGAGTCTGATGTAAGTTGATGGTTAAAAAGTAAGCAATTGTGATTATTTCTACCACACCTGATTTTGTAGTTGCAAATTCATATCTTCCACAAATATAAACCCATTTGAGAGTTTGCAGTCTAAGGTCATATTACAAACTGGTCTCTCGTAATGATTAGAAAATGTTTCCACGTTAACCCAGTCAAAGGTGAAGACAGAATGACTGTGAGAGATATTAAGGGATTGATCCAGCCACAATACTGTCAGTGGAGTCCAGCTGAATGAAAACCATAATTCTAGATTTCCTAGCTCATAATTGCTCCTTCTCCAGGTTTGAGAAATGTTGTCTCAGTATGATATCCATTATTTCAAGCAATACTTTATTTCTGCTCATGATATTTATGGAAACCTGGTAGAAGATGGAAATGTAACTGTGCTCTCCTGGTGCCTTTTAGAGCCTTGTTTCCCCACACCCTTTCTTGCACAGCCTCCACCTTGCTTCTGCCTGGTTCTGAGAACAGGTGGCTTAGAGAAAGCCATTAATGATTGAAAAGGACTTCAGAATCCCGAGATGAAAACACTTGATGAGCCTGAAGTGCTGCTCCTTGAAGGATTACCTCTGTTTATGCTTTGGCTTGCCAGTTGGTTGTGTTTAAGAGAAAGGCTGATTTCAGAAATTGATCCCTTTCCCCTTTGAACAAGCCAAATGGGCAGAATTGAAAAGGGATTTGAGACTGCTGCCAGCTGCTTTGTTGTGGAGGCCTCTTATCACCCCTGTGTGGAGACAGTCTCTCCGGCTTAGCTGGCCTTGGAGCAGTTAATGAAGGCTCCTACAGGGTCACCTTAATCCCTTTGCTGCTACAGCTTGCACACTTGAAGGTGAGTGAGAGAGATGAGCTCCTGAGAAGGGAGGAGAAGGGGCAGTTGTCCAGCTACATGCTGCCAGGCCCCCTAAGCCCTGCCCTTGGTCAGGCTGCTCCTAAGCCTTGTGATACCTGGGCAGTGGGGGCTCATGCCAGGGGTCTCTGATGAGAAGGCAACAGGCTGGATTGAATGGGAAGGGAGAGAAAGAGGGCATGGGAGGGTGAAATGGACTCCAGGAAGATGCTCATGACCTCTAATTCACCGCAGGTGAGGTGCCTGTGTGCCATCCTCACACCTGTAATGCCCAGAGGCTGCATCTACCTGTCTTTCTTCTGCTGTATCACACCCCTCATCTCACACCCACTTCCTTGATTTTGATAGCCTTTCTTACTACAGTTATGAGCTGCATAATGACATTTTGGTAAACAACGGACCACATATACCATGGTGGATCCTATAAGATTATATCATGGAGCTAAAAAATTCCCATTACCTAGTGATGTTGTAGCCTTCTTAATGTCATAGTGCAGTGCATTTCTCATGTGTTCTTGGTGATGTTGGTGAAAACAAACCTACTGCACTGCCAGTCATGTAAAAGTATAGCACATACAATTATGTACAGTACAAAATACTTGAAAATGATAATAAAAGACTTTGTTACTTGTTTATGTATTTACTATACTATGCTTTTTTGTTATTTTAGAGTGTGCACCATCTACTTACATATTTTAAAAAGTTAACAGTAAAACAGCCTTAGATAGGTCCTTCAGGAGGCATTCCAGAAGAAGGCCTTGTTATCATAGGAGATGACAGCTCCGTGTGAGTATGTGTGCTATCATCCCTGAAGACCTTCCAGTGGAACAAGATGCGGAGGTGGAAGGCAGTGATATTGATGATCCTGACCCTGTGTAGGCCTAGGCTAAAGTGTGTGTTCGTGTCTTAGTTTTCAACAAAAAATTTAAAAAATAAATAAATAAACATTTTAAAAATAGAGGAAAACTCATAGAATAAGAATATAAAAATCTTTTTGTATAGCTGTACAATGTTTGTGTTTCAAGCTAAGTGTTATTATAAAAGAGTCAAAAAGGTAAAAAAACTAAAAAGTTTGTAAAGTAAAAAAGTTACAGTAAGCTCTAACGTTAATTTATTATTCAAGAAAGACATTTTCTTTTGAAATTTAGTGTAGCCTAATGTACAGTGTTCATAAAGTCTACAGTGGTATACAGTAATGTTCTAGGCCTTCACATTCACTCCCTACTCACTCACTGATTCACCCAGAGCAACTTTCAGTCCTGCAAACTCTATTCATGGTAAGTGTGCTATACAGGCGTAACATTTTTATCTTTTATCCTGTATTTTTGCTGCACATTTTCTATGCTTAGACACACAAATACTGACCACTGTGTTATAATTGCCAACAATGTCCAGTACAGTCACATGTTATACAGCGTTGTGGACTAGGAGCAATAGGCTATACCATACAGCCTAGGTAGGCTATATAATCTAGGTTTGCATAAGTACACTCTATCATGTTCACACAATGATAATGTCACCTAATGACATACTTCTCTGAATGTACCCCCATCATTAAGTGACACATTACTATATTTTGATTTCTTCTTCCTAATGTCTCTCAATAGAATTAAATATTATTAGAGATCGAAAGGATCGCAATAATCACTGGGACGTCTCACTTTATAGAAGGGGAAAATGAGGAGTGTAAGTGAC
The DNA here is from genome assembly GCA_008086735.1 of Cheirogaleus medius. Taxonomy (NCBI): domain Eukaryota; kingdom Metazoa; phylum Chordata; class Mammalia; order Primates; family Cheirogaleidae; genus Cheirogaleus; species Cheirogaleus medius. Next base: position 5,763,451 of record VBSM01000813.1, on the reverse strand, counting down.
TAGCCAAGTCGATGAGAGAGTCAGGAACATGAGTTTAGATGTCTCACTCCTCTCCAGGGCTCTTTATAGGGTGTCTCGGTGCCCATCTTCCCTCCCTTCCCCTCCTCTTCCCTTCTTTCGTCCTCCCTCTCCCATTCTGTCTCTCTCTCACTCTTCAACACACAATGGTATCAGGAAGTAGGAAATGAAGAGTCCTTGTCCTGACTCAACAAACAGCCATGTGACTTGCTGAAAATCCTCCTGCCTCAGAACTTCAGTTTGACCCTCTGTGAAATGAAGGATCTGATTAAAGGGTCTCAGTGACAGTGACAATTCTATGTGTTCACCAAATGCAAATCTTTTTGTTTTTTCTGGGAATGTGGGAAGACTACATTTTCCAGCCTTGGCTCTCTTATTTGGAACCAGATGACTGAGTTTTGGTTGGAGGAATGGGCTGGAAGTGACACACCTCTCTCCAAGACTGGATCGTAAGACACCTTGCCAGGTCCTCCTTGCCCTCCTTCCCTTCTGTGACAACCTTGGAGAATGCATAGAGAAGTTGGCAGTATCATGAAATAGAGAATGACTATGTGGAGCATTATCCCACCCTCACATCCTCCCCCATATGGCCCCCCTCACATGCACATCTACTAAGTCAAACCTTAATATGAGAGCACTAAACCTTTTTAAGTTACTTAGAATTAGGTAATTCTTGCTATAGCATTAGCATATTCTGACTAATAAAATCTCTAAGATTGCTTCCAACCACAATGTCCTAAGATTCTACTAATCGATTCTACTAATGATTGTTAATTTATTATATTCTCCTTCCTTCAACATTTATTAAGCACCCACAGTGTACCACTAACTGTGTTAAGACATAGTTCCCACTTCTTTCAGGGGCCTTTTAGCCCCAAATTTAATTCTAACACAGTTGGGGAAAATTCAGTGTATGAGGCATGGCTTTCCTTTGATTTCTCAGTCTTTCTTCCTACCACAGTTGTAAAGTGGAAGTTGAGAGGTATGGCTTTCAATTGCCATTATCCAGCACCATTCTAAGAAAGTCTCAAAGCAATTATTAAGTATCAATGGGCAAGTTACAAAAGAATGAGAGGCAGAAGTGTTTCTAATTATGGGGCTGGTGGGACCACTCCAGGGGACTGGACTATGTGGACTATGTGACTCCATTTAGAAAGACCTGTATTGGGCCTTTTGGGTTCTTTTGAAATCATCTTTAAATCAGGCCCATGGACAAGTACAATCTATCCTCATTAGAACTGTCAGTTCCCTACTGGCTGTGATGCCCACTCCTACTCTTAAATTCTTTAGGTACATTTTTCTTCTCAGTATTGCAGCTCAGCACATCCATCTGGCTGGCCAGTGAAAGAATATAATAGGGCATATTTTCAGCATGACCAATTAGATGTGCAACTCCCATTAACAATAACAGGACTTACACTCCAGATTCTTCCTCAATAAATCTGGCCTTTCCTCTTATAAGCAACAGATGGGTTTTCCACAATGGCTCATTACCTTCTGGCTCAGCTCTGCTGCCAGAAGTGAAATATAAAGTTATTTATGGATGGAGAAAGATGCATAAGTCACTGTGGATTATTTTCTGCCATCCTTTCTCGTTTATTTAGTTAGAGTTTTCTATTGCTCAAGATGAACAAGTTAGAGAAGATGGTGGTGTCCCCAGTGGGAATGGAGATGGATGTCCCTTCAGCTTGGTTACTTTTCCTGATGGCCACAGATCTCTGGGGTGATGTCGCATTTCCCACAAGAAATAGTAATTGGGATATTTCCATAGAGAAGACACCCATTCCTCAAAAGATTCTCTAGCCTCTGACAGGCTATCTCTGTGAAATTTGGTCAGTGGGGCCACAAGTCAGTGCCATTTAAATGCACATGACACACTTGAGAAAAGAGAACAAATCACTTCTTTAAGGAATGCCAATATTTTTTCAGCACTCGACATCTCAGCCAGATAGAGATTATTCCTCTGTCAATTGGGGGAGAAGGACTGGGAGCCAGCCAGCCGGCCAAAAAGACTGCCTTGGTGGGTGTCATATGAACAAGAACACAGTAAAAGGATAAAAATCCATGAAAAGAAAAGAGAAGAGAGATGGGGGGAAAACCTAGAAAATACGAGTGAGGGTCATGTTCTCAGACTTTGTGAATGCTAAGCAGACTGTGCCATGTGAGCAGATTCTGATTTAGTCTAGTTCTACCCTGGCAATTCCTTAAATGCTCTGTGCCTCAGTTTCCTCATCTCTCAAAGCAAATCAATGATAATAGGAACAATATAGGATTAGTATAAGGATGAAATGAATTAATATTTGCAAAGCACTTATAATAGTGCCTACCATATAGTAAGCACTATAACTGTTTGTTATCTCAAGCAACTCAAGCCAGCAGTGCATATGAATTGCTTTGTCTTCTCATGAGGTTCAATGGGGCTGCCAATTATAGGAACTTTCTTGCTCCTCAGGCTACAGGAGTGGACACATTATCCATTCAAAGTTCTTTCTTAGGATTTTTTTAGATGGGTACAAAGGAAAGAAGGTCAGTCTCTCTCTTAAGGGTTAAAAATCTAGATGCTTGCAGAAACCGCTGATTAGCAAAATCCAGTACAGAGGAAAACAGAGGCAAGAGATGAACAAAGGCCATAAACAGTGTTCCAGTTCCTGGTTTCATTGGTTTCTAAGGCAGCTACACCCATGCCCTTCCTAAAGTTTGCTTACATGAATCAAAGTATTCCCTTTTCTGGGACAGAAGAAAAGGCATATTCAGTTCAATTTAGGTTTCTGTCACTCAGAACAAAAAACCAAAATTTACTGGAAAAAAACCAAAATGATCAAAATTTGCTGGAAAATTCAGCTCCCTGTGCTCCTCCCCCTTCCCCCAACACATGTCAAAGAGACAGAGATAAAAATGGGGGGAGGGGAAGGAGGGTGAACAAAGAAGGGGGGAGAGAGAGAGAGACAGACAGAAACCATGGGGTACGGGAAGGGTGTAGGGTCATTTTTAGAAACGCATCTACCAGAGAAGTAATCCTAAGGTTATTTCTAGAACCCAAGCATGAGAATCACAGAGTCCCAGAGCTGAGAATTAACCTCTCAGATTTCATTCAGATGATGTGATTTCAAACTTTGCCTGGGTGTCACTGAGCAGAAGGAAACCATTTCTTCTGAGGTGTCAGTAGCTCTAACAGCAAAAACAGTTATTCCTTCTATTCAAGCAAATCTGACTTCTCAAAGCATCCCCTCTTTATACCTAGTCCTCCCCATTGGAAAGCAGTGTCTTTTCTTTTTCCCATGAGAGGATTACCATATTTGAACATAGATTTTCTTTCCTTGTAAGTTTTTTTCTTCCTTGGGACAAAGGTCCCTACCAGAACATCTTGTTAAATATTACTGAGACATAAACTTTAGGACACTTGAGAGTCAACAAGGTTGGTGGAAAGAGTGTTTGCTTCAAGTATGACTAATAGTACTAAAATGTGATGAGATTTATTGGAGCCTGTCACCTGGGGTGGGAGGGGGGACAACCTAGGCCCAGAACAGCCTTTCAGCAGAAAGAATAGGTAGTTACACAGTTGCTATTACAGGTACAGGGGATCCCAGACCATTAAACCAAGAACTAATTGGTAATATATAAATCCAATTTCATTTTTTCCTACGTTAATTTCCTTTAGAATTGATAATAATTAAAGTAGATATTATGCTAAATGGAAAATATTGTATTTGGAAAATATTGTATTTGGAAAATAGAGTTTTCATTTAAAAGATTTTACTTTACAGGGAATCTATTGAAGCACTATCTACTACTTTACCTTTGAAATAGTTTTAAATGAAAAGAACACATTTTTGAAATCTCATTTCCCTGACTGAGAAGGAGAAATTAAACACTAGAACATAGAAAACTTTCATGCCTCCAGTCCTTGAGATTTGATTCTAGCTGGGATTTTATTCCTGTTTAGAAAGCAGAAGTAATAAAATAGTGCTTGCTGGGCCTTTTTCTTTTCTTTTCTTTTTTCTTTTTTTTTTTTTTTAATGCAGTAGGTAGAGCAGACAGGTTACAGCTATTAAAATAAAATGAGGGGACAAAAAGGGAAGGAACAACTACCTGCAGCAGCAGTTGTTGCATAGAACGGATACACTGTCACTATAATATTAGACGCTACAGGAATTAACACTGGTTATTATGGAAGTCCTAATAGATTTTCAAATCTTTCCGAAAGACGGAATTTGCAACAATGAAAGCATAGGTTAACTTTTGCAAGTTTTTAATTTAAATAGCAGTAGTTTAACTGGGAAGTTCAGAACACTAGGAAACCTTGTAGCTGGATCATATTTGGCTTAACTCTTTTGTATGGTTTAAGCACTAGCACAAAAATACTGCTCAAATACAGTTAGATACCATTGTGCATCTCTAAAAATGGCTGAAAAAATAAAATCTGACAATAGTCAGTCTTGGTGAGGATGTGGAGCAACGAGAACTCTCATACAATTCTGGAGGTAATGCAAAATGGTAATGCCACTTTGGGGAACAGTTTGAGTTTCTTATACACTTCCTTATGACCCAGTGATTCTGTTCCTAGGTATTTAAGCTAAGTGAAAACCTATGTCCACATGAAAAGTTGCATATGACTGTATAGCACCTTTATTCATATAGCCGCATACTGGAAACAACCCAATGTCCAAAAGCTGTAGAGTATACAAACAAACTGTGGTACAGCTGCACAATGGAATACTATTCAGAAACAATACGGACAAACTACTGATAAGTGCAAGAACATGGATTGGTCTCAGATGGATTATTCTAAGTAAAGGCAGACACAAAAGCTACATACTGTGTGATTCTATTTATATGACAATCTGGTAAAGCCAAAACTATAGAGACACAGAACAGATCAGTGATTGACAGGGGCTGGGAGTAGTAGAGGGGAATGACTGCCAAGAGGAATGAAGGAACTTTTGGGGGTGATAAAAATGTTTTATGCCTTGTTTGTGGTGGTCGTTAAATGCCAGTATGCATTAAAAAGAACAAATTGCCTCACCTATAAATTATATCTTAATAAACAATCAGTTTAAACAATTCTGCACAACAAAGTGCTCTAAAATGTAGTGGATTATAATAGCATTGTTGTAATGGTAAATATAAAATACCATTGTCATCTCTAGGACCTGTGGGTTGGCATCGGGGTCATAGACAGTTGCCTTGGCTAGACACAGTTACAGCAGCTCTGCTTCTTGCCGCAGTTCTGTAGGTGTGGATCTAACTTACAAGTCTCATCCTCTTTGGACCTTCAAGATTTCCAGGACATATTCTCATGCTGGTGGTAGAGGCACAACAGAGCAAGTCGAACCACAGAAGAGTATTTCAGGTATTTGCTTGTATTCCACCTGCTAAAATCCCTTTGGCAAAAGGAAGTTACATGACATACACAAAATTCAAGAGGTAGGAAAATAAAGTCCACTGCTAGAAGGAAGAACTGCATGGCAAATGTGGAAATGACGTGTTGGAATAATTACCCAATCTTTAGAAAGCTCTTTGCTGAATTACAATTTAATAGTATGCCCTTACATTTCTTTGAGGATAACAAGAAGAAATTATCATATGAAGATCATTTGTAGTTTTCTGCATTATCACTATAGAAGATTTGTTCTTTAGAATTTAGACCAGAAATTTCTACTCTGCTTTCTGAAAAACAGTATAGTTGCTTTACCAGACAATTAGAAGCCTATGATTCATTTTTATTTCTTTTCACATTGGTAACCAGGAAGCTCAAAGCCAATCATATTGCTCAATTGAGCAAACCATAATATTCCATGTTCTTTACATGTTTCTCCTTGCTCTGTAGGATTCATAAGCTCTTTTTAAATCTTTATATGTATCTGCCTTATTCTGTATGTGCTTTTATTGCAAGTTTCTCAAATATATTTTGAAAATAGGCAGAAATATAGAAGGAGAAGCATCATAAATAATGCAAAGACTATTGGATGGGGAAGGGTAGAATATTTGTACTCTAATCATTTCCTTGAAATATACTATATGAACTTTGCAAATCTCTTGATCTCTCTATGCCTTGATTTGTTAATCATTTTATGAAGCTAATTATGTTTCCCTCTGCTTACTTTTTAACATAATGGAGAAAACATGTGAAATCACAATGCATTTTTTTTGCACAATGGACTCTTTGATTATAAGCCATTTTCATTAAGTGAATACACAGGAGTGACTTTGGCCCTAGAGGAAGCCCATATTGTTCTATAAATGGAACAAAAGCCTACTTTTGATTTCTTGCAGTGGCTTTGCCTGGACTGATTCAGGAGATTTATAATAAGCAGGAGAAGGCTCAACTTCAGCTCACTCATGCTTTCAAACCTGTACAGAAGGATGACAGTTCTTTAGTTGCTGACAGTTGTGAAATGAGCTGGTGGTCTCAGGCTGATCTTAAGTAGAAAGCTTGCCACAGTCTCAGCAAGATCCTGAGGGATTTACTGTGTCAAAGCCAAGGTTGAGTAAAGTGCAAGGATGAAGGAGCTTGGTTGGCCACAGAGGGGCAGCTTCTAGGTCAGTGAGTCATTGAAATGGTATATACAACAATCCTTTGGTGAGAAGGTAGTGAGGGAACTCTGAGATGAGTATAATTAGTTCTCTGACCTATTCCCACTCTCCTGTTGACCCACAATATAACACTGAACAAGAGTCACAACATTTTTTGAGTCTTTTTTTTCCAATCATAAAAAGCAAGAAGAAAGTGACTTAAATGGACAATTGTTTAGAATTTGTAGAGACATTTGAGCTATAAGATTTGTAATCTACATGATCTCAGAAGGCATGTTTGATTTTATAAAAGCTTTAAGATTGTACATGTTCTTAAGAAGCCTTGGGTCAGTGCAAAATCACTTAAACCTCAGTGCAAAGTTACACCTTGGATCTCTGTTCCTTAAAAAGAACAACACTTAGGAAAGCATCATTCTATACCTAGTAATCTGAGTGTTAACCAACTAAAATTACCCCTTTACAGATTTTATCAAAACATAAACTTGCACTGGAATCATCTAAATTGCATATTAAAAGTGCTGATTGGGGGTCCCCCTCCAGACATCAGACATCCTGAATTAGAATTTTGAAGGTGGGGCCCTGCATGGAAGTTTACTTTCCAACAGAACCCTCAGCTGATATTAAAAGATGATGTTATAAGAACCATGGTATTTAAACAGGGTCTGCCCTGAGTCATTCTTCACAAATCTTGGTTCTTGCAAGTGCAGCCAACCACAGAATAAACATGGAGCATCACCCCATTTTTTCTTCACTTTTAAAAGTAATTTAGCTGAGCACTAAGTTCTTGCTAAACAAGAATTTTTATTTTAAAATATTGAATAAGATGCCAAAGTAGTACAACTTTTTTTCAGATTAAATGGGAACCTAAAAAAAAAGTCTTTGCTTGCATTTCTAGGTGTGCTTCCTACTTTTTTTTGCAATCTTCACGGCCTCTAAAAGGATTTAGTTGGAAAGTTTGAAAGACACAGGGAAGAATTCTGAATGATAAGATGATGTCAGGGTCATAACGATTCTCTGTACATCTGTTTATTCATTCTCCAAACATGTATGGAGCCCCTACTACATGGGAGGCACAGGGAAAATATAAGATAATGTACTTGTCTGAAAGGAGCCTCAAGGACATGTCTAATATGCAGTGAACAATACAGTGTGGGAGCCCACGGAATACAGAAGAACAACTCTGGCTGTTGGGCAAGGAATAAAGAGGTGGAGGTTTGGGGTAGCTGTGCTATTGATTAGAGAGGTTCAGCTGAGAAATGGCATTTATGCTGGAATTTCAGAGATGGATAGGACTTGGAGCAGTAGAGATGTAAAGAATGTCTTGGACTGAAAGAACAGACATGAGCAAAGAAGAAATGGAAGGAAAACATTTATTAAACACATCTCCCCAATTTCAGGCACTGCCTACTTTATAGTGATCTTTTGGTATTTAAAACTCAGTTTAAGCGATGCTTCTTTTTAAAATGCACCCGCCTCTCGCCATTTCTTTCCTTCAGGTTTGTTATATTACCTGCACCTTTAAAATACTTAATCATAACTGGAGCAATTATTTTTGGTTAGCTTAGTCTAACTAGGTATGGTCATTTATTATTTGAAGTACTCTAATGAAAAAAAGCACTCTTAAGGGGTAGGTAGTTAGCATTTAAAAGCTCTATTCAGAAACCCACTTTTTGGGGACTACTGCTACCAACTATTTATCTCAGACAAATACCAAGGTAGGGGGTTGTTAATTTGCTTAATGGATATAAGAAATTATGTTTTATCAAGAAAAAAATGGTGTTCCAGATGTGTGACTTGATTAGAAATATTATATAGGCACATTTGACCGTATATGAATCTAGCAAATTATACCCAGCTAGGTGTAGAGGTATGTGACCATTTTCAAGCAATTTTGTCACCTGAACAGACCTAGCTGAATCCCACTATTAGAATATTGTTGAGTGACTCTTTTACACAAAGGTGTTTGTTAGAGGACCTGAAAGAGTGGAACATTGGGACTTCATAGAGCTTATAGAATATATGGATAGCCTATGCTTTTGTGCTGGCTTTCTAGTAAATGTTCAAATGATTAATAGAATAATTGCTTAGACTTGCTGGCTTTTCAACACATCAGTTGATAATGAGATCGTAGGCAAAGAAACCGGTAGCCCTTACCTACTCTAACTATTGGAGGCTACAAATGTTTACCAAAAAGAACTTCATAATTGTGAATAACCAGGCATGTTTGGGTTTTTTTATACCAAGATCCTTCTTTGATTCAACTATACCTTCTCTATGCTCTCATATCACCCTGTATATACACCTCCAATACTTCCCTGTAATTACTGCTTTACTCACCTGTCTCCTCCTCTCGACAGTGAGTCTCCTGATGATGTAAAATGACCCACCCAATTTCATAGGCGCACATGTTTTAGGTGCTTTTTGGTAAATACATGTAGACATCTTCACTCAAAATTGCAATGGACAGATATTTATTAACTAGACATCTATTGATAAACAAGCAATCAGAAAAACAATCCACAAAAACTGCTCCAAAAGCTTAATCGAATTTCATCTTTCAGTGTTTTTAGGTGTTCTAACCATCACCTTGCATGAGGAAGATTCAATTGAGGCAGCCCTGCTAACAGGCAAAGGCAGGTGCTACTATCCTTTCAGCAGGTGTTCAGCGACTAGAATCTTCCAATTTCACAGAACCATTTAGAGCCCTTTGGCATCATCCCTCAGGAAAAAAAGCTACACACTTAGCTGTATTCCTACATCCTGTTCATGCAAGACTGGAGAATAGCTTTAAATACTTAGCCAACCCATAGATTTCTCTAATGTTAACCTATTTCTTACATTTATTACACCACCAAGATACTAATTACACAAACAAAAACTAATTTCTGATATTCACCTTGTTAATTGAAAAGTCTTTATTTTTGGTAACAAATCCACTTTGTGATAGAGCTTCTGGAGAACAGGCTTCTCAGGTAAAGATTAGCCTGCTAGTTAAGCAAACCTGGAGCAAGGGTTTTTTTTTTAATCTTTTCTTTTTTTTAATTTCAGAATATTACGGAGGTACAAAATTTTTGGTTATATATAATGCCTTTGCCTTGCCCAAGCCAGGGCTGCAAGTGTGCCCTTCCCCCATAGAGTGCGCTCCCTATCCATTTGTTGTGAGTTTACCCACCCCCAGCCAACCCTTACTGACTGGCACCCAGTGAATATTACTACCGTGTAAGCACCTTAGTGTTGATCAGTTAGTACCAATTTGATGGTGAGTACATTTGGTGCTTGTTTTTCCATTCTTGTGATACCTCACTTTGAAGGATAGGCTCAAGCTCTATCCAGGATAATATAAGAGGTGCTAGTTCACCATTGTTTTTTGTAGTTGAGTAGTATTCCATGGTATACATATGCCACATTTTATTAATCCACTCTTATTGATGGGTACTTGGGTTTTTTTCACATCTTTGCAATTGTGAATTGTGCTGTTATAAACATTCGAATGCAGATGTCTTTATTATCGAATGTTTTTTTTCTTTCCTTTGTGTAGATGCCTAGTAGTGGGATTGCTGGATCAAATGGTATTTCTATTTTTAGTTCTTTGAGATATCTCCAAATTACTTTCCACAGGAGTTGTACTGATTTGCCGTCCCACCAGCAGCGTAAGAGTGTTCCTATCTCTTCACATACATGCCAGCATTTGTTGTTTTGGGGCTTTTTGATAAAGGCCATTCTCACGGGAGTTAGGTGATATCTCATTATGGTTTTGATTTGCATTTCCCTAATGATTAGAGATGTTGAGCACTTTTTTATATGTTTGCTGTCCATTATCTGTCGTCTTTTGAAAAGTTTCGGTTCATGTCCTTTGCCCACTTTTTGATATGGTTGTTTGATGTTTTCTTGTTAATTTTCTTAAGTTCTATATAGATTCTTGTTATCAGCCCTTCATTGGATATATAGCATGCAAATATTTTCTCCCATTCTGTAGGTTGTCTATTTGCTCTAATGATAGTTTCCTTGGCTGTGCAGGAGTCTTTAAGTAGAATGTTATTTGCATCTGGGTTGTAGCTTATTCATTCAATATTCAGAGAATATCATTCTTTCTATGGTAAAATATTTTAAAGAAAATTTTACATATCTTGAACCTGGCTATAGGGACCTTGCTTAATTGGACTTTTTAACTCCAGGGCTTGATACAATGATACACAGTGGGTGCCCATTCCCTATTTGTTGAAGTAACTAATAAATAACTGCATAAGTAAACAGATGACTCAAGTAGTGACAACATTTAATCCTCATCACAACCCTGTGTGATATTATAACCAGTTTATAGATTAGAAAACTGACACCTAGAGAGGGTAAGCAAATTTCTCAAGACATGTTCGCTTACAAATAGAACAATTGGTGCTTTGACCAAAGTCCATCTGCTGCCAAAGTTCACATTCTTCCCACAGCACAGCTTTATCTCCTATGCACATAGAGGTATGGAAGTCCATGATATGTCTGAAAAACATATGTTTGGTTTGGTACCATGGTAGACCAGGAGAATGATGAGTGGAAGATAGTCTGGAAAGATAGGATTTATCTATGAGCCATATGCTTTACTTTATAGGTAGTGAGTGGGTAATGATGCATCCAAGATCTTTTTTAGTAGAACAGTGACCTAATTCCACCTGTGTTTTAAGAAGTTGGATCCAGGAATAATTATTGAGATAATTTGAAGTTGGGAAGAGGTAGGAGGAAGGAAGTCTAAGCAGAAAGCAAATGATAAGGAGAATGGAAAAAATAAATAGCTGGGATAAAAATAGTTAAACCTAAAAGGATAGAATTATTCAGTGACTTGTCGAATATAGGATAATGGGGGGAGGCAGTAGGGAATATAACTCAAAGTTGGGTGCTGGAGTCACTGTACAAATTAAAAATATAAATAGTGTCTCACCTTGATAAAAGCCTGTTGGCTATCTCCTAGGAAAAGGGTTACCAAATTCTATGCCAAGATGAAATTTTCTTTAATTTATGTCATCCTGCTCAAAGTCACATATGTGCTGTGTTGAGTGATCAGGGCCCAACTTTCACAGCTCTGTGATGAGTAGCCACCCAGAGGGGTGCCCACCTGTTGTGGACTCTCACATGTTTAATTATCAAAATGTAAAAAAATACCACACACACACACAATTATACAAATAGGGAGTGAGCTGTGCGCATATATCAGAGTTTTATTTTAGCTCATTAATGAGGGAACCAGGAGGATGATAAAGATAGTTCAAAGGTAGATAAGATGAAATTGATTGTATATTCATATATTACTTCAAAAGAGAAAATACATGCATAGCCACTGAATTAAAAAGAGCCCACAAAATGACCAAGTAATATTTATAAGTTGAAGACAAAACCAATTAATGTTCCTTAATACAATAAAACATAGCCTCTGTAGTTATCTTCTCTAATAGACAAAAGTCATTTGCATTGCTGTCAGGAAAAAAAAAAAACTCTTTTGCCTATCTATGGGATAGAAATAATTTGCATCTGTTTTCTAAGATTGATATCTTACAGAATTGTAACTTTACCCAGATATAATATGTATTAATATATGCCCTAATTATTATAATAGTAATAGTACTCTACATCTTCTGGAAAATCAAGTGGCCCTTTGGCAATCTTGATGCGACAGCATTACATCCAAGATCATAATAAGCTTTTTGTTTTATTTCCAAACTTTAGCTAATTTTTCTTTATGGGAAACACATTTTTTTCTGCCTACCAGTCACATTTTTCTGGGAATTGCATCTTTCCCCTGATTCCATGCATGGGTTTTCTGAACCCATCATTCTGTCGGTGAAAAGTAATCCTATCTTCAGGGTGGTCCTCATCTCAAGGCTGAGGAAATGGCTCAGGAGAGGACTGGAAGCTTGAGGCTGTTTTTCAACTTCTCTCCCACCGCCCAGAATTTGCCAAATTGAGTGAAATCATGTGAGATGTGTTGTTTTCAATCCTGTCAATTTACAATTTGTGAAACTGAACTTTTGGCAGTGAGCGTAATGAAAATAAATTACCTGAATAAATTGGATAGTCAAATTCCACTTTATTCTGCACTGTCAAATATGCACATATGTATGAATTGACAACTTTCTATCAAAAAAGGATGCTGTATAATGCCATATCATACAATAAATTTTATGTGGAAATTTTTCTGTCTTTATTAACATATCTTTGGTTTTATTTTATAATTAATGTTCTTATCAAGGAAAATAAAAGTGGGCAACCTTACCTCTGTTCCTTATTTTCTTGTTTGTTTTGTTGTTTATAGGTAGCTTTGTTAAGAAAGTGAAGCCTGGAAATCATTCTAGAAAATCTCAGAGAGCAAAGCCATACAATGTTCCTGGTTTTTCAGAGTTTATCTCCAAACTTTGCAACTTTAGAAAACGATTTTTTTTTTTCTTATATAGGTTAGTGCATTCAGGGTCAACTTACATTAACCAAGATTAATATATAAAACCAAATTTATGATGAAGAACAAAAATGCCTATTGATTAAATTAAAATTTGACTTTTAACTGCAGAGGGGATGGTATAATTAAGCTCAGCACTTCACCTGAACCTCACACCATCAGGGCTGCAAGGTTACAACCAGGAAGTGACTGGTCAGCATGTAATCAGAGTACAGGGGACTTGTTTCTAGGGTTCGAGGACTTGATTGGTGAATAGCTTAGGCTTGCCACTGGGGCTCAGAGAGCTATGCCAGGGAATGTCCTCTCTTGGTCAGCGCTTGGGTGGACATTGCAAACATTTATATCTATGCTCGATTACTAATGAGGAAGTAAGGAATGGGAGACAACTAGCACTCTCTGACACACAATTATAATTGCTATAATTTCATAGCTAATATTATCAGGCTGTCTTTATTTATCAGGTATTCTACCAAATCTTTAATGTAAAATTCCATATTTAATCCTTCCAAAACTCTGTGAGTTAGATATTACCATTATTGTGTATTTGATAGATGAGAAAATGAGGACAAAATGGATAAAATTAATTATACTGGATCATATAGCTATAAGGTAGGGCTAGGATTTGAACTCAGATTGGTCGTTTTCATTGGATCCATGAGTTTAACCACCTTGTTATGCTGCCTCCAGAACATTTTGTAAGACATGATTTTTACCAAGATTTTCCCAGCCCATCGACCAAATCCTAAGCATAATAGTCACATAAGGTCAATTATTGGATTGTTATAGATTTCAGGAAGAGTTAGATGCCATGTAAATATAATGGCTCCTCAAATAAAGCAAATACATTAATCTTTATATCTAATCTATATGCATCTACATAAATGTATTATAAATTTTACTGATGAAAAGAAAGTATAGCACATAATTTTCAAATAATAAGTATATAGTATTCTTTATTAAAAATTCTACATGGCCAGTTAATTTTCATGGGAATGCTTTCTTGGATTTTTGCCAAACTCTGTATTCATAGTAGCCTACGATTGTAATTGACAAATAATTGTAGTTCTAACCTGAATGCTGGTTGATATTTATATTTGTGTTAACCAATGAGATGGGAGTGAAGCCACAGATGATGGAAACTTCACTTATTCACCAATAAAGTGAGTGACTTCTCCGTTGAATTACATAACAGTTTTCAAATATGGGAAGACATTTACTCAGTTTTTTGTGTTATTGACTATATAACAGCTACCAGCATGGCATACTTTAAAATTTAATCGGCATTATTAACATTTTCTTCATCACTTTTTAAAGTCTAGAACAGGAATTAAAAACTATGGCCATTTGGCCAAATCTGTTCTTCCACTTATTTTAATAAATAAAGCTTTATTGAAACACAGTCATGTCCATTCACTTACATATTGTCTATGTCTGCCTTTACACTACAATGCCAGAGTTAAGTAGTTGTGACTGAGCACTTATGATCCACAAAGCTGAAAATATTTACTCTCTGGATACTTATAGAAAAAGTTTACCAAATTCAGGCCTAAAAAGACAGGGAACAACAAATAAATGGACAATGGGGGTCCCCATTTTTAGTTACAGAAAAGAGAGTTTTCACAAAGATAAGTAACTATTTGGGGAAAGAAGATCTTAGAATACCTTAGAACAATAGTGTAGGTAAAACACCTTTGGTTGATCTATGCATAGATTCTGGGATTCTAGGGAATGTGGAAAACTATTTAGCCTGACATAAGATATTTATTTTATTTTTCTTGACATGTTGATTAAAAAGAAATTAGGAATGTAAAAAGATACTGAAGAGGAACCAAGCCAACCCTGGATGGACATAAGTGGTTTCTTTGCCTAGAATTTTAATTATATTAGCTTTTTTTCTTTTTGAGACAGAGTCTTGCTCTGTCACCACGAGTAGAGAACAGTGGCATCATCATAGCTCACTGTAACCTCAAACTTCTGGGCTGAAGCCATCCTCCTGCGTCAGCCTCCCATGTAGCTAGGACTACAGGCATGTACCACCCTGTCTGGCTACTTTTTGTATTTTTGTATTTTTTTTCTTTAGTGGAGACAGGTCGCGCTCTTTCTCGGGCTGGTCTCTAAACTCCTGAGTTTAAGCGATCTTCCCACCTCGGCTTCCCAAAGTGCTAGGATTACAGTCATGAGCCACTGCACCCGGCCCTATATTAACTTTTGAGCTTCCTAACATGCGAAGAACTGGGTGACTGCCAGAAACAGAAGCATGAAACAATTGCCAGATAAAATCCTATCTAAAAATTCACCTTCTTTCTTCTGAAGCACAAAGGCCTTAGGTTTCAAGAATAGCTGCAAGTCTATTATAATTTCACAATTCTTTTTAGGTATTTACAGTGCTCAGAAATGAAAAAATAATAAAATAAGATTGCAAGAGTAAATGAGGGCATGTACAAGCTGTAGAAATGACAGATGTCTCAAAAAGATAAACGGCATTAGAGGGAAAAATGGACAAAGTATTCAAAATCCAAGTCCTTAGTTACTTATTTGTTCTCTGAGTATGCAATCCAAGTATTGCTGGAATCAGGAACAGAAAATTCTTCCTAGTGTATTTATAATAATACCATTAATGCACAGAATATTTAATATTAGCAAAAAAGTATTTATACTGCTAATGAACTGCTCAAAGCTGTTACACTAAGGTGAGAAGCTCCTACCAAGTCTCCTCTTAGAGTAAGCATTGCATGCTTTCTAACAAAGCAGGTTCCTTTGAGGTCAGCATCATTTACTCCATGTGTCTTATGAAGTCTCAATTCTCTAGTCATTTTTCTCTTTTGGAAATGATGCCAAAATTTAGTTTATTTTTGATGCCAGAGGGTCATGTGATCCTGGCATTGACATCAATTAATAAACACAAAAGGGAACATTGACACTGAAATCTTGTGGAAAAGTTCATTACAAGGAGGTCCTATACATAATATAGAACATGTCTGTAAATCTTTTGATGATTATTAAAGTAAAAACATAAAAAGTTCTTATAGAGAACTCCCAGAGCTCTAAGATTATGTCCAAGAATTCTGAGGAATCCATGTGTAAATATTTGATAGGCAGTATGTTTTCAAATGCATTGACTTTAAAACAGTGTATTTGCAAAGCATCCAGTGGAAGCAAATTTGGGAAATATTGGATTCATGGAAGAGTCAGTCAAATTCTGTTTATGTGTCTCTTCCCTGTGATAGAATAGCCAACTGGAGAAATAGCCTAACCTAGGGTTTGTTTTCTCAAGGTACTGGGGAAAAGCTAGTTCAATATCAAGTTGAACTATCACCTTCACACAGCCCAAAACATTTTTAAGCTTAAAAAATAAGAAATAGATCACTGCACTTTCTGAGTCCTGAGGGGACCAAAAGCTAAAGTGCCAACCTATTGTAAAAAGAGCTATTTTGGTGTTCTCTGACATGATTGGAAATTGACAGTTCAGAATGCTCTCAGGAGAGAGCCTGTTCTTAAGAAACCTTGAGACCAATTGTGCAGTCTCGGTTAGTGTGGCTAAAGTCAAGTCCTTTTCAAACTCTTCAGGGCTTTATCATGATTATATCTTTACACTTCCAGTGGATCTTTTCTCAAAAGGCCTTCAGGCATTTTATCAACTATGAGAAAGAGAGAGTAAGAAAGAGAGAGAGAGAGAGAGAGAGAGAGAGAGAGAGAGTTTGAATGTTAGAGTGAGTGTTTGAGTGAGTGTTTTATATATTAATAAAAACAATGGGTGTATTAATCTGTCAGGCTGCCATAACAAAATACCACAGACTGGGTGGCTTAAGCAATAGAAATTTATTTTCTCACAGTTCTAGAGGCTGGAAGTCCAAGATCACAGTGTCAACAAATCTGGTTTCTCCTGAGACCTTTCTCCTTGACTTGCAGAGGGCCATCTTCTCTCTGTGTCCTCACAGGACCTTTCCCCTGTGAGCATGCACTCTGGGTGTCTCTTGCTCTTCTGATAAGGATATCAGTCCTGTTGGATTAGGGCCCCACTCCTACGACCTCATTCAAACTTCATTATCTCTTTAAAGGCCTCTCTTCAAATATAGTCATTGGGGTTAAGGCATCAACATGAATTTTGGGGTAGGGGAGGCACAATTCAGCCTATAGCAATTCATGATCATTATAGAGGATTCTAACAGAATATCAAAGTATTTAAAAGAGTAAGTTTTTAAAAATCACCTAACTTTCTACCACTCAGAATTCACAACTTTAGCTTTAAGTGTATTTCACTACACCTCTTCAGCCACTTGGGTGAGTCATCAGCTTAATAAATGGAGAACAAGGTGGACAGATTTCTATCTATAAAAATGGAATCACAGTACACAACTTACTTTTTAATTAAATAATTTGAATTTTAAGTGAGGTGATATTTTTACTTTAGTTGATTCTAAAGCCAGTGCATAAAGGCACTATTTTTTTTCCAAAGATTTTTAAATCGCTGATTCAGTAGAGTACACTTGTTTTTATGTATAAATGCTTTTCACTAATTCTTACAAATATTACATGTAAGACTCTCCAACCTAGACTAAAGGAAAGGGGAAAAAAACAAAACCTGTGTATGTTTAGTCATCTAAACATTCAATAAGTATAAAAGAAAGGGTAGAAAATTATGAAACTCTTCTAGTTGCTTACAAGGGTTATTTCTGTCTGTTTTAAAATATTCTCTATAGGATAGTTTATTATTTTGATTATTTAACCAAATAAAACCTATGACAGCACCTAACACAGAATAGCTATTCATAGTATATATTCAATAAATGTTTGTTGAATTATAATGTAAATCTTGCTTAATCAGAGGTACATGTATTCTGTTTTTTGAAAAATTATAAAAAAGAATGGCCAATTTAGCATTTTGTTTTGGAATCCTATTGAATAATTATCACTCTTATGCTCCTAAGTCTTGGTCTAATGGAGTGGGATTTTACATAGATAAGTTCTGTAGTCATCCATTAATTAAATGATATAATTCTATTATACTTAATGTAGCAGAAAAAACTTAAACACAATAAAATAAATTTAAAACTTAGTATCATTGTTTTTTAATCCCAATACATATTACTTCCTAAAAGATTCCTCAAACTGTATTTTAAAAGATTATAAAAATAATTAAGATTTTGGAGTCACTTTTGTATTTTTATAATGTATTTTCCTATTTCAGATTACTTGCTCTAGGTGAAAATAAAATTAGGCTCCTATAATTCCTCCTGATTCCTTTTCCTGGCACTTAATTTTTGTTATCCACATGGGTGCACATATATGTGTGTGTGTGTGTGTGTGTATGAATTATATTTATATTCTATTCTGGGATCATAATTCCCACAGTTTATTCATTAATTTTTTTAAAAATTTGATGTTTTCCAACAGTCTTTTTATTTCATCTCCTGTATTTCCAAATTTATTTTAAAAATCTTAGTTTTTGGGAACTCGATAAGTACTTTTATGCCATAAAATCTGTGAGTGTGTATGGCTATAGTTTTTGCATATTTAGGAATGTCTATGACCTTTATTCTGGAATGACAACTTGATTGGGCATAGTATTCATGGATTACATTTTTTTTTCCTCTCAGAAATGTATAGACATTGCTCT
The DNA here is from genome assembly GCA_008086735.1 of Cheirogaleus medius. Taxonomy (NCBI): domain Eukaryota; kingdom Metazoa; phylum Chordata; class Mammalia; order Primates; family Cheirogaleidae; genus Cheirogaleus; species Cheirogaleus medius. The sequence goes on along the minus strand of VBSM01000813.1, from coordinate 5,744,846 downwards.
TGAATTCTACCTTTGAATGCCAACGTAGAAAAGCTTATAGCCAGACTAGCATCTCCCTCTTTTGCTGTCTGAATGCCTAAAAAATTTCCTTTCTTCAGTAAATTTTAAAATCTTAGCTAGGATTCATCTGAGTGTCAATCATTCTGAATCTATTTTTTCTTCTAAAATAAATTGAGTTTTTTCTAACTTGTAGATCAAGTTCTCCTTACTTTTCATGGCATTTCTTTTAATGCCTTTCTATTTCACTTATGATGTTTCTTCCCTTAGCAGGAAGACTCAGGAATAGAATTTTCCTTACATTGAATTAGTTTCTCCATCTTACACAAGATTTTCTTCCCAGATTGCCTTAATCATTCTGTCATTTTCTTTGGTGATTATCTCAAGACTTTCCTTATGTCCATAATTCTATTGCCAACTATGTTTATTGTGTTCCTTGTTAGGTTTAATTAATTTATTGTGTCCCTAATGGAATAATTTTTCTTCTCATTTATTGCCTCGGTTTTACCATCTCCACTTCTATTTTATTCCATTGTTTTGTCATCTAGATATTCATTGAATCATGTTCTTATTATTCTAAAACATAAAACATTAATGAAAGATATATTTCCATTCTTTGGATTTTTTTAAATTTTAGAATAGATTTTTAAATCATTTATTTCTCCCAAGTTGAACACATCCACATGCCAGTAGGGTGGTGTACCCTAACTCCACTGGACAGAAATTCATGCATTCAGGACCCTTCTCAATCTTGCCCTCCATATACCTCTTTCTCTGGCTGTTTATTTGCCTTTTTATAACATCTTTAATAATAAACCACAGACATAAGTAAAGTATTTTCCTGAGTTCTGTGTAGCAAATTATAAAAACTGAGGAAGGGATGTGGGAATCTGATATGTAGTCAAGTCAGACAGAAATGTGAGTAATTTGGGGACCCACCACTTGCAACTGTGTCTGAAGTCAGGAGCAGTTTTGTGAGACTGAGACCTTAACTTATGAAGTCTGTGCTAATTCCAAATAGCTAGTGTAAGAATTGAAATTAAATTGTAGGATGCCCAGTTGATTCTATAGAGCATTAGAGAATTGGTTGTTGGTGGGATAAACCTCACACATTTGGTATTAAAGTGTGAGTAAAGGAACAGATTTCCTTTACCTTGCTAAAACCTTTTGATATTTATGACACTGGGCTCTGCCTCTTAGTGCTCAATTTTTGCTTTTTTTTATTTTTAATTTTTGCTTTCTTAAAAAGTTATTTTTGCTCACCCCTGTAATCCTAGCACTCTGGGAGGCCAAGGCAGGCGGATTGCTCAAGGTCAGGAGTTCGAAACCAGCCTGAGCAAGAGCAAGACCCTGTCTCTACTAATAATAGAAAGAAATTAATTGGGCAATTAAAAATATATAGAAAAATTTAGCTGGGCATGGTGGTGCATGCCTGTAGTCCCAGCTACTTGGGAGGCTGAGGCAGGAGGATTGCTTGAGCCCAGGAATTTGAGGTTGCTGTGAGCTAGGCTGACGCCACGGCACTCTAGCCAGGGCAACAGAGTGAGACACTGTCTCAAAAAAAAAAAAAAAGTTATTTTTATTTTGTATTCATTTTATTTGATAGATTATTTTGGGGTAGAAACCTCTGATATGACCACCATCTGACATAATTACCTATAAGCTCTTAATGATCAGGTTTTAATCCTTTCAGTGCTGCTAAGGTATGTCCTTGTCATCTTCTTCTCACTTTCAGACATACTGGATTTCATAAGCTAAAAGCTAACTAGAAAAGCAAATTGTCGATATTTGTGGTTATAACACCTAACACAGGATTCTGGAACTCTAACATGATTCTATTTCTTGCTATAATAACAACTATGTTAGTAATTTAAGTCTAATAGTATCAAAGGGCTTAAGGAGACAGTCAGTGGGCATTGCCCTTTTTTGCAAATAAGAAGCAGATACACAATTGCAATATCTTGCTCAAGGTCAAACAGCTTTAGAGGCAGCATTTGAATTCCTGTTAACACCATGACCATGTCTTACAAATGGTCCTTAGACAGAAATAATATTATACAACAAACACCATCCTGGACTCTGGGCTGCACAGATTCTGAGGTGAGGTGAGGCATTGCAGAGGCCCTCCACTGACGTAGGCTGTACATTTCCAACATCCAGTAATCAATCTTTCATCAGTGATCAAGCCCTAGTGTACACAGAGGTGCAGAGATTTTTTTCCCCACTTCTGTTGGTTAATACATTTCCTTCTTTCACTGTGGAATTATACTGGCTTAGGAACTGCCAAGTTTGTGTCTCTTAAAAAGTCAGCACATACTTTTCGTCATAAAAGCAGAAACCCAACTGATTCCTGACCTAGTGAATTTTAAGAACTGATTGAAAAAGTCCAAAGAAATAGCTCTAAATGTCCAGCTTTATTGCATCGGGATGAAGAAAGGCAAAGAGGTATGCAGGGTCCCTCTGAGAGGGGAGGAAAATAGAGAAATCTTTTCCTTTATACACTCTGAGCTAAGAAAATCCAAAATAGAATCAATGCCTCTAGACCTTCTTCCACTACATTGTCTCCTCAAAATCATGACCCCCCAAACCAACTGCTTATGGTATCAAGTATGGCAATTAATTTTCTTTAATTACATGGATTGTTTTATTAATGACAATTTAGACAGTCTTAGGCCAGTATCCCTTCACGGTAGAGTAGGCATTTAAAAAAGTACATATCGTGGTATTCACATCCTACTCCATAGATCTTTGAATATGTTACTAAATATGGCAAAGGGGACTTTGCAGATGTCATTATATTAAGGATCTTCAGATGGGGAAATTATCCTGAATTATTTCAGTGGGCCCAATGTAATCACAAGGGAATTTCTACAGAGGGAAGTAGGAGAGTCAGTCAGAGAAGGGATGTGACTACAGAAGAAGAGATAAGAGAGAAATTGTAAGAAGTTATACTGCTGGCTTTGAAAACAGAGTAAGGGGTTATGAATCAAGGAATACAGACCCTCAAGAGGCATAAAAAGATAAGGAAATGGGTCTTTTCCTAGAGACTCCAGAAGGAATACAGCCCGGCTGGCCCATTTTAGAATTCTGAACTCCTGAAGTGTAAGATAATAAGTTTGTGTTGTTTTAATCCTTTATGTTTGTAGTAATTTGTTACAACAGCAATAGGAAACTAATACAAATGCATACATTCATGATTAAATAATTGGCATGCTGATTTCAGAGGAATAAGACATGGCTACTGTAAGGATTCTGAAGGAAACGGTAGATCTGGTAGTATGCAATGAAATCCAAGGTTGCTTAAAAGTTCCAGGAAGGGGAACCTCACCTATTATTAATTATGAAAGAAGCATTTCTGAAGGCATAAAGACCTGTTTTCTTTTTTCAAATGCATGCCTCCATTTTTTTTCAGGAGGTGGTAGAAGACAATTTTGAGGGACATAGGAATTATTAATATCTATTTCCTGCTAGACTGTATTGAACAGATATGCTTCATCTTAAACCACTGCTGTTTCCATTTCTGCATGAGCAAGTGTCCCCTGAGCTTTTAAAGCTTTTGACAGAAGCATGATCCCAACAGAATACTTCTGCTTATGCTTGTGTTTGTCCCCTCTCCAAGGAAAAGGCTGTCTGTTTTCAAGTACAGAGTCTCTCTCCATAAACTAGATAGAATATGATTTATCATGCCACAGAGAAATGAAGGGCCTTTGTTTCCTAGAATAGACCTCTAATGGCCTTTGTGAAGAATCCTAGAAAATTCCTTTATATTCAGTTCCTTCCTTCCCCCTAACAAAAGCAACAAGATAATTCTGGTGCCAGCCTCTCCATCCAGCCAAGCCTTCCTGGCTCTGCCCATCCAACTGGCCCATAATGCTGCTCTTACTCTGTCACTTCCATTACCAGACACTTCCCATGGCTTCTTCCACCCTCCTGCATCAAACTCCTCTGCATGGCCTAAAAGTGTCCTTCATAAATGGTTCTTTTCTTGCAACCTAATCACCTATGACAATGAGTCTATTACTTAAAAAATTGTGATTTGGCCCATAGGCAACAAAGATTGCATTTTCTCATAGAAACAATATTTTACTAGGTTCTGGGATGCCAGGACCATCTTTCAAGATGCCTATTAAGCTACAGTGTGTTAATATAATAATATTCATACTGGTTCCACAACATATTCCCCTTCCCTGCCCCCCCCACAGCGAGTACATGTCAGCAGGAGTTCTCACTTGGGTTGCTAAATGAATTTCTTACTCACTAGGATTACTTCTTGGGGATGGGGATGAGATTAAAAGAAACACTATGAATTAATTCAGACTCTTCTGACTGAAAAGGAAATTGCAAAGAATACATCCTTCCTGCCTCATTAACACCACCTGGGTGGCCATAATGCTCTTGGTAACTGTAACCTATAAACTGGGCTTGACTGGAGTTTAGGTGGGGTTAGGCAAAGGCCTATTCTAGGCAAGAGTAACAGTATCACACTAAAATACAGAATAAAAATCCACTTTTCTATAACTTTATGATTGCATAAAAACCCACTTTTCTATAACTTTATCGTTGCATGAAGAAGCTGTCACTTGAATCTAATCATTTACTGTGTAATTAAAAAAGACCTGTTGATTTGAACTCCCTCTCACCCTGTCAGTGAGTTGTGGTTGTCCTTACATAGAGGAGTTAGTAATGAGTAACAACAGGTACCTTTTTGTGGGAAACTTCTTCCCTCAGTCCGTTTTCTCCAGGTTTTGCCCTTTGTTTCCCTTTGGTTATAATTTTTTATTCCAGGTCACAGAGCATGTGATTTTGGAGCCTCCAGATAGTCCCTTTTCTATACATGTCCAAATTCAATGCATCTTTCAAAGCTTGTCTCAGTCCTCTGGGAGGCATTCCCTCTGTTCTCTAGCTGTGGTAGATAATTATTATTCTATAAATCCACCACATGTCTCTTTTTATGGGAATAGAGCCCTCCTCGTTTTGGGGAACTTCTCTTTTTCCAACTTTCTGTCTCCCATCACCCCTATCAATGGGAACTAGTAAGACTGCATCTCCATGACCACAGGGAATGACAACTGATTCAGCTGGAGACCTTTAGAACTCCCACCACTGCTTGTCACACTGATTACCCTCCAGGGCAATCTCTTCCCTAAGAGTTGTGAACTGGAGCTGCTGTGATGAGCCCTTTCCTTCCTGGTCACAAGCTGTGTGGATAAGCCCCTTCAAGTCACTGCAAATTGCTGGAGAAAGTCAATCTGCTTTGTAAGAAAGTCAGCCTATAGTAGGGGAGAATAGAACTGACGGGCAGAGAGAACAAGAGACAAGAAAGATAAGATACAGAGTTTCTCTAAGGCCAACTTTACTCCTTTCTGAAAGGATCACATTGTTAATAAACTATCTCACAGAGAAAAATAAACTATCTAACAGAAAGAAGAGAGAGAGAGATATCAAAGCACACAACTTCCCCCTTTGATTAGCCACCTGTGGAAACTCTCTGCTAGAACCACATATGTAGGGAATAAGAAACTATGGTAGGCTGAATAATGGCTCTCCAAAATGCCCACATCCTCAGCTATGGAACCTATGAATGTTACCGTAGAAGGCAAAGGGACCTTACCAATGTAATTAATTTAAGCATCTTGAGAGGTGGAGATTATACTGTATTACGTGGGTGGATTCAATGTAATCATAAGGACTTCCATAAGAGGGAGGCAGGAGTCAGAGTAAAGAAGGCAATATGATCATAGACACAGAGATGGGTCTGAGGCACTTTTTAGAGGAGAAAAAACTTTTCCTGTATTCTCTTATGTTCTATATCTGGGGGCCTATGAATTAAGCTGATTAAAAAAAAGATTAACAAGAAAAAAGGCATATGATTTTTAAAAACGTTTTTTAATTTTACATGCATAGGGGCTTCACCGAAAAGAATTGAAAAATCCAAAGAAGCAATTAGGCTCAGGGGATTGTATATGATTTTAATAAAGGGTGATAAATTGTGGAGAAGTGATTAGACAAAGGAAAAGGGGTTTCGGCTTCTAGGTCTTGCCAACCCCAGCTCATTGGGTGGGTAACTGAAGGGCAGCAAGATGAAGATAATTAGATGATGACACACAGACAATCAGGGCCAGGGTAGGACAAGGACTATGGGAGCCCCTGTTCCTTTCTTCCTCTGAAATGCCACTATTCCTTCAGAACCATTTACCTCCAGTACCTTTGAGAAACATACCACTTTTCATGCAGATGATTGTTTTTTTGTAATTCTAAATGTCAAAAATTTCCTCATCTTAGGTATCTCTGGGAGTCAGAACCTATCCAGTTCTCAGAGATTTCCATCTGGTTGAAGAACTGGCATAAGTTAGCTTGTATCATGGCAAAAAAGATACTCTTCTGTTGATTTGAATTTTAAAAATTCTTACAAGTGTCTATGACAAATAACATGCTTATATTGAAAGTTTAAAGAGTAGGAAATATTTGCTAGTACAGTACCAAAAGCTATGAAGTTTTCCCAGGCACTTCTTATCAAATCTATCTTAGTCTTAACCTGATTATAATGGGCATACAAATGCACAATGATATTAATAGCACCATTGAAAGCAATCTCTGTTACTAAGCAGGCATCTGCCTTCCTAACCTTGCCCATAACAATAGATATCAATTTCATGTTGGTAACAATGACTTTTCACACAAAGAACAACCACCACAAGCATTTATCTCTGTCATTCATTTGTTATGCATTTCAATTCTTCCATTAGTGCTTTTTTGTCAGACTAATTATAAAGATCTCTTTCCATTTCTGCTCCGGATCTAGGATTGATCTCCAAATTCACAAATCATTCTGTCTTCCTAATTGTACCCTTCCCTGTTGGAGATATTGGCCAGATGACTCTAAGTCTGACTGGGAGTGACTACTGCTGGCATGAGAAGACTGAACTCTGTCAAAGCTTGTCCTTGCTCAGTACTTTGGTGACAGTCATATGTCCACAAAACTAAGTGGACTCAGAGTGAGATGCTTGCTTTTCTTTAAAGTAGTGTCTCTTATCCCTGGCGGAATATTATAATCACCTTAGAATCTAAAAACAAAAAAGCCAACAAATAAGAAGAAGAATGAAAACAACAACAAAACCCTGCCTAGGTGATACCCACACCAGTTAAGTCAGAATCTTGGAGACTGAGTCCATGACTGAAAACACTGTTCTAGACTTTTACACAGTCTCAACGTTCAGAATTCACTGCATTTTCAAATGTTGTGTTATCTATTGAGACTAATAGGTAGAGAAAATATGCAAAATCCCAGCACAGCATACTAAAGCAGTGGTCCTCCATCAGGGATGATTTTGCCCCAGACATTTGATAATGTTTGAAGACACTTTTGGTTGTCACAACAGGGGTAGGGGATGATACAGGCACCTAGTGGGTAGAGGTCAGAGATGCTAAACATCCTATAATGCACAGGACAGTTAGTTTCCAGCAACAAAGAATTATCTAGCCCAAATTGTCTATTGTTTCCAGGTAGAGAAATCTTGACTAAAAGATAGTGACTTTCTCCTTTTGCTATTACACTATTTATAAAATCTACTGAATTGAAATTCAAAGCTCCCTAAAGGTCAAAGGAAAATCAGTACAGTTTTCTTTAGGGTAGTTAGTAACAGACAGTGCTGATTTCTTTAAATCACCTTTCTATTCTTCTTCACTCTAAGAGAAGATATTCTTAGTGAAGGTTGGGATAATCCAGACTTCTAAAAATCTATTCTATTGGCTGAGGGGAAATCAATCACTTTTCCAAACACCAGTCAAAGACATCTGAGGGTTTTCTGGTGTGCAGTGGATTCCAGATTTTAAAATTTACATCTCTCAGAAGCTTTGATGCCATCCTTCTTGACAATCTTCACTCAAAGAAATATTTTCTCAAAAGAAAGCAGAAAGGGAAATATACCAAACAAATAAGATACTCAGTAATCAACATATGTTAGTCACATGATTTTCCACTTGATCTTAGCTAAAATGCTGAGAGGCAAGAGTGACATGATTTTAGAGTAAAAGAAAACTCATTATCAAACTGTTGTTCAGAGAGGTTGATATTAATATTGTCCAAAGTTTTACAAATAATGGCAGCATTGGGACTAATATTTGTGTCTCTTAATTATTTATCCACTGCCTTTTCCACTAGTCCATATATTTTTCAAATGTGAGTATTATGGCAAAAAATCCAATCTAGTAATGCCAAATTTAGCCGTTTAAAAACTAATGACTTTGCAGTAGGGTGTGTGTGTCCCCAAATAGGGTTAAGAATATCATCTGTTTATTCAAGGAGCACTTATATCTCAACTGTGGAGAAGTAGAGGCATTAGACTCCAACAGCCTGATGTAGCAGATGATATTTTCCAAAGATGACTGCCACAAATGTCCCAACCTAGATGTTCTTTTGACAATGTGACTGTGACTCTACTCCCAAAGACTGGTGAGGTTGATTTTCCATGCCCTTGGATCTAGGTAGACCTCCTCAACTTCCTTGCCCAATAGAGTACAGTGTAAATGATGTGTGTGACTTCCAAGATTACTTTATAAAATTGCCATGCCATTTCTGCCTTTTTACTCTTGGCTGTTCACTCTTGGAACCAGCCACCATGCTGTGAGAAAGCCAAGCCACCCACAGACATCCAAGCCAAAATCCCCAGCATCTGTCACATGTATAGCCAACATCAGCTGTCAGACGCGAGTGAGTGAATTTTAGGTGATTCCAGCCCCCAGGCATCAAGTCACCTCTAGCATTCAGACTTTCCAGCAGATGCCATGTAGAACAGATACACAGTCTCTGCTGAGTCCTTCCAAAATTGCATTGTGAGCAAACTACATGATTGTTGATGTTTTAAACCACTAAGTTTGGGGTTCCTTGTTACTCCATAGTTGATCACTTGAACACCTAGCATCATTAAAATTTTGAATCATATAACTAACCTAACTTCTTGTGATCATACTTGGTTCACAGTAGATTTTTAATAATTATCTATTCAGTAATTAATTGGCTCTATTCCATGCTCAGGAAGAAGTTCCATATCTGGTTTGTCAAATATTACAAGTCCTGTAATGATTGTAAATTAATAAAGTACATTCTGTATCATGTATCAGCCTTTATGAGCATGTTAAATGTGAGTCTATGCCTAGAAGATAGATCTACTATCTGTTGCTGAACATACTGAACTTCTAAGTCTAAAAGGGACAGAAACTAAAGTGTGGTAAATTCATCACCATAAAGGAGCCTGTCCTTTCAGTACTAGGTAAACAACCAAATAGTCTTTCCTCTGATACATGGGCTTTTATGGAACAACTTAAATCTCAACTTCAACTATGTCCATTTCTTCACATCTGAGTATTTCATGTTTAATGAATCACTAAGTATGAATGAAGAAATGTAAAACTAAGTAATTTTCACATGCCCTTAAAGACCATTCTTGGATGTAGAGTTATAAACACTGTTTTTCAGACCCTAGCTCTGTCTGTGCATCAGCCAAATCTCTTCATAATCAGCCATATGTTTTTCTGAGAAGAAGCACCGTTTTTTATGTTGGCTGTCCTCCATGAAAGCAGAATATGTGTCATATAAACTCACCAAGGAACTCTAGGCCAAGCGTTTTCGATTTATGGAGTCTTAGATGTGGTCTACAATGAGTTAATTACTCTCGGGAGCAAAATGCTATTCTATAGATCAAAGCAGTGTTTAAGATTTATTGTGCTAGTGAAATAACTCACAATAATGTAAGATAATTTCTACTAGGACTATGGTCTCTTAGAGTTGAAAAATAATCCCTTTTCTTGGGAGCCAAGGATATAAATTGGGGACAGACTTCTTGAGAAATAAAGTTTCTTAAAGCAAGAATTATTTTGAAGTGTAAAAGCAGGGTGAAGAATAGAAAAGTAGGAGAAAAGAATGTGGGATAATTAGTCCAACCAGGGCTAAAAACTTAATCTAAATTAAGACAGCTTGATGTTGGTGAAAGGATAGAAAAATAGACCAAAGAAACAACTGAGACACCAAATAGACTATTGCATTTAGGTAAACTTCATAAACGACAGAACTGGTACTGTGGAACATGGAGAAATGATAAAATGTTAATTAAATATATTGAGACAATAACAGGTTATCCAAAATAAAAAGAAATTATGTTAATATATCATACAATTAATTAATACTCAAAAATTAATGCTAAATGAGTTAACTACTTAAAAGTGAAAGGCAAGCTTTAAACTTATAGACAAAAATATAGGTGAAAAAGTTTATGTCCTCAAGGCAGACAAGGATTTCTTAAAAGAATGCAAAAAGCACAAAGTTTAAGGGAAAGGATTGATAAATTCAGCTGCATTAAAATTAAGACACCTAACCCAAACACAAGCCACGAGATGGGAGAATACTTGTATCAAATATAATTGATAATTCTTTATTATGAAAATATATAAAGATCCCTAAAATCAATAAGAAATAGACCAACAATATAAAATGGGAAAAGATAAAAACAAACATTTCAAAGAAAAGGTAGCACAACTGATAAAAATAAAAAGGTGCTCAACTTTATTAGTAATTAGAAAATGACAAATTAAAATGAAAACTATACTCTAAATTAAAGATTGGCAAAGAGTAAAGTCTGATTATAACAAATATTGGCAAGACAGTGAGCCAGTGGGCAACATCACATGTCAATGATGGGAGTGTAAATGAAGAAGCCACATGGAGAACAATTCAGCATAATCTAGTAAATTTGAATGTATTTTATATTTCCTATAATACCAGAAACCCCCCCATAGAAATATCCTTGGCATACTTTACAAAGAACTATATAGACATGGATAAATTCATTGTTTATAACAACAAAACATGGAACCAGCCTAAATCTCTATGGACTTTAGTATGTATAATACACTGTAGTTTATTCCATAATGGAATATTATAGAGCAGTGGAAATGAAGGTGCTGTAGTTATACATATCAATACATATGCAGACATAACACTGCATGAAAAAAAGTCATGGAAGAATACAGCACTGTGATCTAATTCTCTCAAAAATGTATTATAAAACATGTAAGTATAAAAACATGTAAAATTAGATGAGATATTGTTGATAGGTACTTACATAAATAGAAAACTATGAGAATGTTTAATGACATTCTGGATATTAATTATCTCTAGAGGAAGGTAGGAGGGAATAATCAGGTACAGATACACAGGAAGCTTTAAAGCTACGTTCTGTTAAGCTGGGTGATTGTTTCACAGTATTTGTTTTATTATTATTCTTTAAATTATACAAATATGGTATATGTACTCTTATTTAAAGGATATATTTCAAAATTTAAAAAAACACACAAAGAAAGCAGATATCATGGTATCTGATGGCAGGTTTCACATCCGAACTTTCTGATATCTTTGTAAGCTAGGAAACTGGACTAGGTTGATTAAATTTCGCTTCTGAATGGCATTCAGAATTAACTGCTCTGTGTTAACACAAGACAAGCTTCTTTCCTGTTACCCAAGCTATAAATAGATAAGCAAAAGTTATTTTGAGAGGAAAACAATGCCCAAGACTTGGAATATTTATTTTAAAAGGTGTTCCCTAGGCTTTTGGCCTTTCAGCATAATCCTGTCCTAAGCATTCAAAGAGGATAAGGTCCCCATCAAAGCCTTTCCCGGACAGGTCTACGTGCTTGTCAATCTTGCCCTTTCACTCTGGTGGGCATCATGACCCTCCTGGTTTCCCATGGCTGGCCTTCAACTTATACTTTAATTTTTATTGTTACTGTTCTGATTTTCCCCCTTCCTTAGACAGAATCAAAATTGAAAGGCTGCTTCAAATTTTTTTTCAACTGATAAAGATCTTCTGAAGCAAAATCCATAATCTTACATTACATGTATATTTTTATTTCAACAGATTTAGTGGATGCAAGTGGAATTTTGTTACATGGCTAGTATGGTGCTGAAGTCTGGGCTTTTAGTGCACCCATCACATGAACAGTGTACATTGTACCCAATAGGTAGTTTTTCATCCTTCACCACTCTCCCACCCACTCCCCTTTTGAATATCCAATGTATGTTATTAATATTACTCTCGTATGACCGTGCATACCCATAGCTGAGCTTCCACTTGTAAGTGAAAAGATGCAGTATTTGATTAGCCAATCCTGAGTTACTTCACTTAAGATAATAATCTCCAGTGCTATCCAAGTTGCTGCAAAAGACATTATTTCATTCTTTTTTTATGGCTAAGTAGTATTACATTTTCTTTTCCCACTCATCCACTGACGGACACTTAGGTAGATTACATGTCTTTGCTGTTGTGAATTATGTTAAGATAAACATACAAATGCAGGTATCTTTTAGATATGACTTATTTTCCTTTCACTATATGCCCAGTGATGGGATTGCTGGATTGCATGGCAGATCTACTTTTAGTCTTTGAGAAATCTCCATACTGCTGTTCATAGAGGCTGTTTTAATTCACATTCCCAACAACAGTTTATAAGCACTCCCCTTTCACTGCCTCTCCACCAACATTTATTGTTTTTTGACTTTTTATTAATGACCATTCTAACTAGAGTAAGATGGTATCTTGTGGTTTTAATTTGCATTTCCATGATTAGTGATGTTGAGCTTTTTTTCACATGTTTGTTGGTCATTTGTATATTTGTATATCTTTTTTGAAAAATGCCTGTTAGTGTCTTTTGCTTACTTTTTAATTGGGTTATTTGGGTTTTCTGGTGTTTTTTTTTGTTTGTTTGTTTTGTTTTTTGCTGAGTTGTTTGAATACCTTGTAGATTCTGTATATTAGTCCTTTGTTGGATGCATAGTTTGTAAATACTTTCTCACATTCTGCAGGTTATCTGTTTATACTGTTGATTATTTCTTTTGCTGTGCAGAAGCTTTTTAGTTTAATTAGATCTCATTTGTTTATTGTTGCTTTTGCTTTTCAGCTCTTAGTCATAAATTCCTTGCCTGGGCCAATGTCCAAAAGTGTTTTTCCTACATTTTCTTCTAGAATTTTTATGATTTCAGGTCTTACAGTTAAACCTTTAATCCATCTTGAGTTAATTTCTGGATATGGTGAGAGATCCAGTTTCATTCTTCTGCGTATGTCTATCCAATTTTCCTGGCACCATTTATTGAATAGGGTGTCCTTTACCCAGTGTATGTTTTTGTCTGCTTTGTCAAAGATCATATTGTTTTAGGTATATGGCTTTATTTCTGCATTTTCTATTCTGCTCCATTAATCTATATGTCTCTTTTTATACCAGTACCATGCTAGATTGGTTACTATAGTTTTGTAGTATAATTTGTAGTCAAGTAATGTGATGCCTCCTGTTTTATTCTTTTTGCTTAGGAATGCTTTGGTTATTTGGGCTCTTTTTTGATTCCATATGAATTTCAGGATTGTTTTCTCCAATTCTACATAAAATGATGTTGACGTTTAGATAGGAATTGTATTGGATCTGTAGATTGCTTTGGGCAGTATCATTATTTTAACAATATTGATTCTTCCAATACATGAACATGGGGTGTTTTTTCATTTGTTTGTGTCATCTATGATTTCTTTCATCAGTGTTTTGTAGGTTTTTTTGTAAAGATATTTCACCTTCTCAGTTAAATATATTTGGTACTTCTTTTATAGCTACTGGAAATGGGACTGAGTTCTTGATTTGATTTGCAGCTTGGTTATTATTGGTGTGTAGAAAAGCTACTGATTTGTGTATGTTGATTTTGTAACCTGAGACTTTAAATGAATTCATTTATCAAATCTAGGAAGTTTTTAGAGGAGTCTTTAGGATTTTCTAACTATAAGATTAATTCATTAGCAAACAGAGATAATTTGACTTCCGCTTTTCTAATTTGGATATCCTTTCTTTTTTTCTCTTGCCTGATTGTACTGGCTAGGACCTCTAGTACATGGTAAGTAGAAGTGGTGAAAGTGGGCATTCCTGTCTTGTTCCAGTTCTTACAGAGAATAAATGTTCAAGAATTACACCAAATCTTTGCTCTCGGGGCCTCCATTGGATAAGACTACAGACAGTCATAGTATTCCACAGCACAGCTACCCAGCACAGTCGAAGCACTGGAGAGACTTACATTGGATGAAATTCCATTTTAATGAGAAAGTGGCATACTCTGAGGAATTCTAAAACTAAATTGCTTAGAGATTTAATAAACAGTTTTTTTTCAGTTGTCTTTTTCTACCCTCCTTAGATTATAATTATTAAATCTGAAACCATAAATTTAGGTTTATAAGAAATATAAATTCATTTTACAGTGACTTTATTATTCTACAGCTGAAAGTAATTTCTAATTGAGCTCACATTTTACCTAGTTGCAGAAATCTAAGGTTAGTCAATTCAGTGTATTCACAGTTATTTTTTGCTGCTCCACTCCCAACCCCCACCTTTTAAATTTAGCTTTGCCTCCAATTTCCATAGGGTATATGTGTGCACAGCATTAATAGTTATGAGAAGTGTGAGTCTGGTCTATGGTTCATCTATGCTGACACCTACTGGGGTGTGTGTTTTCCCACTTGGTCTTCAGCTATCAACCCATGCAGCTCATTCTTAGTCCTCTTTGCACCATCCATTAGACCCCTTAGGTTTACCACTTATTAGCACCATGATCCATGCCATGGAAAAACATTATTTTCCCTCTTTTTTTTTCTGAGGCTGACTCTGTATGTCGAGTAGGTCTATCTCAGGCCTATCTGAGATGAGTCAAGAAGATATTTCTTATCTTCCACTTTCATAGTATATGGAAGGGATCTCTGGGATAGTGCTATTTTCTAGTCTCTCCTCTGCTCTCAAATCCCTCAACTATCTGGAAGTATTATTCTCTCCTGGGAAAAAGTCTGAGGAATGAATTGTCATGGGCTCATGGATTCTTCACAGAGACTTGGAATTGTTTTTCTCTGCAGATGAAAGCTTCATTACTGTGTACACTTGTCACACAAAGCTCATTTCCCCCTTATTATAAATTCTACCTTAGTGTTTCATAATTCTCTCTTTCATTTCCTTAGTTAGATATATTTCTAGGTATTTATTTTCTTTGTTGCTATTGTGAAAGATATTGAGTCTTGGATTTGATAGCAAAGAATGTAAACAGATGGAAAATCACACCATGCTCATGGATCAGCAGAAGCAACATTGTTAAAATGTCTACACTACCAAAAGAAATCTACAGATTCAATGCAATCCCTATTAAAATACCAACATCATTTTTCACAGATCTAGAAAATAGTAATTCTACACTTTGTGTAGAACCAGAAAAGGCAATCACAGCAACAACAAAAATAAATAAATGGGACCTGGTCAAATTAAAAAGCTTCTGCACAGCCAAGGAAACTATCATGAGAGCAAACAGACAACCTATAGAACGGGAGAAAATATTCGCTTGCTACACGTCCAATAAAGGATTGATAACTAGAATCTATATAGAACTCAGGAAAATCAGCAAGAAAAAGTCAAACAACTCCATTAATAAGTGGGCAAAGGACATGAACAGAAACTTTTCAAAAGAAGACATTTTAATGACCAAAAAACATATGAAAAAATGCTCAACATCTCTAATCATCAGGTAAATGCAAATCAAA
>VBSM01000813.1:5662386-5729150 GCA_008086735.1 Cheirogaleus medius | reverse complement strand
AGAACTAAAAGTAGAACTACCATTTGATCCAGCAATCTCACTACTGGGTATTTAAAGGAATAAGACATTCTATTAAAAAGATACCTGCATTCAAATGTTTATAGCAGTACAATTTACAATTGCAAAGGTGTGGAAACAACCTAAGTGTTTATCAATATATAAGTGGATTAATAAAATGTGGTATATGTATACCATGGAGTACTACTCAGCCATAAAAAAGTTGAATTAATACCTCTTGTATTAACTTGGATGGAACTGGAGACCATTCTTCTAAGTGAAGTATCACAAGAATGGAAAAACAAACACCACATGTACTCACTGTTAAATGTGAACTAATCGATCAATATATATGGGCACATATGGAAATAACATTCATCGGAAATCAAGCAGCACCATGGATGGAACTAGAGGCCATTTTATTAAATGAAACAATCCAAATACAGAAAGACAAATATAGCATGTTCTCACTAACAAGTGGTAGCTAAATAATGTATACACATGGAAGCAGAGTGTGGAATGATGGACAATGGAGACTTGAGGGGTGGTGAGAAGGCGTGGATGATGGGAGGTAGTGATGGGAGGTGGAGTGAGGATGTGGGCTTATGGCTAGATTGATGATATTTTCCAAGAGATCCAGTGATGGGATTAAGACCACTGGGTCTTAGGGATGCTATGCCTGAGGCTGTGAGAGGATAGGAGGTGAAAGAATTGCCTGAACAGAAGCCTGAAATAAGGGCAGATGTTAACTGCCTAGTTGGGGGACATATAGCAGTGATCTTGGAGTACAGCAAACCATGCTCCAACCTCAGTGCCTAAGGGGGCTCATGCCTGGAAAGCCATGGAGCAGCCTGACATGAAAACTTCTCATGGCTATAGAGGTAGATTGCAATATGTCAGCCCTGGAGAAGGTTCTTAAGGCTTCCATTGTTAGAACTCTGGGCCAAGTTCCTTCTCTCCCTTTCTCTCAACAATGCTTCAGTCAATGTAAAAGCAGTCTCCCAGTGGAAAGCATGTAGTTTCTTTGTTCCTTGATCAAATGGGTCACAGCTACTGAAGTTAAAGATTGATGTCCATGTATATAGCTTAGGTTGGGATAAAATTAGTTTACCTTGGGACAGGTTGTACCTACTGAAGAATTATGTGTTTTTCACTTCTAGAAAAGAGAAGGTGATTAGCTAGGACACCTTGTGATTTTGGGGGGAGCCCCAAGTCCTTTGATCATGGTATCCCTTGATTTTTTCACATGAGATCATTGGATTTTGGAGCATGGTAAAGAGAATAAAAAGGAAGTGCTGGGTTTCAGTCACTGCCACCTTGGCACCAGTGTGCTGGTGGTCCCCTGATTTCCCCACTCTCTTAAATATTATTTCTGAGTCTATGTTTCTTTCATCTCTTGCAACACATTCTGCCCAGGGACCCTATCTTTGTTGGGGACATTGCAAACCCTGATAACCCAGAAATTCCCAGTCCTGTCCTGTGTATCAATCTCCTCTCCAGGGAATGGGATTCCCAAAGGAGCTATATACACAATGAATAATACAAGAAAGGGGACCAGGCTTACTTTATTAATAGCTGTGTAAGAATCTAATATCCATAGTAGAAAACTCTACATTAAAAGCTGAGTTGGCACATACAGATTAGGATGAAGTTCTCTCTTTTTCTAAACCTGTGTCTTGAGATTTTGTATTATTTGGATGGTCATCTAGAGGAAAGAAATTAAACATATGGGGAGAACAATATAGCCACATCTATACTAAATATCTGGCTTAAAATTCTCTATACAGCCATAAGCACCAGGTGGGCAGAAAGGATCAATCTGAACTTCATTTTCAGGACCTATTAAAACATATTTTCCTTTCCCATTAGAAATAATGAACCCTTAACATCCCAAGCTCTGAACAATTATACTAGTAGTTCTTCCATTGCAAGAAAGTAAGAAAAAAGTGAGCAACGGAGCCAGAGAAGTGGTTGAAATTTCTTTTCTCCATACTGCAGTTTCAGGCATTTGCTTTAGAAAGACAAAAGATCTATGAAAGAGAAAGGTATGGAGAAGCATGATTTTGGCATCACTACACATAGGTAATTCTTCTCTCTAATCTCTTTCCCTGGCCATCCCTAGCCTACTGATATCATTACACCAGCTGGCCAACCAGTTAAGGCCTGGGTAGAGCGACATTAGTAGCAAAAGAGTTTAATCTTTATATGAGCATGCTATATCTGTGGTTTTGGGGGCATAACGTAGTGCTTTATAAGTATTTGCTGAATTGAATACATGACTGCTAACCTGCATCTATTGCCCATTATTTGAGAACTACTGAATTGGGGATTACATGTACCTATTCTCATTTACAGGTATATACCACGTGGGGTCATTCTTTCACATGGTAGAAAGTGTGGCAGATTTTCTAGCAATGCCCTTTCTCTCTTGCTCTTTCACTCAGATGTCATGAAAGCTAAAACCTCACCTTTCCAGGCTACTTTACCATGGGGTAGCCTGGTTATATACTGGCCCATGGTAAAGTAGCCCATGCCTAGGGGCAGCTGTGAGACTCAGTTTTTACCAAGGAGAAGTAAGCACAGGTCTGCTGTCATGTTTCTGAAGAGGTTTTGCTCTAGTAATAAAAAGGACAGACATAAGTAATGCTACTCTCTCTCTTCTTCCTGCCTCAAATGCAGATATTTGTCTAATATTTGGTCAGACATCTTAAGCCCACATCTGAAGGTGAGTCTGAAAGTCACAAATGTCAGCATTGACACTTTCAAGCCACTGAACCAATCAATACCAGCAATTGCCTACATTTAACCTTGTTGCCACGTGAAAAAAATAAGCTTCTATTATTAGTAGATTAAGCTAATAGGAGTTTTTTGCTACATTGTGTCATTAAAATTCTTGACTGTTACAGAACTTATCTGGGAAGAAAATGGAAAAAAATCATAAGACTAAATCACTCAAATGGATCACATCTGAGTTAGAAAATGATCATCCTTTTTTCATTTGCAATATAAACATTTTCAATCTGCATCTGTGTGATATTTCGCCCAGGTGCATGAGACAGGGAAGATGGAAAGAGAGACTTCTCTGGGTTTTTTACTTGTGAGTTTAGGAAGAAATACATAAAAATAATTCTCCATAGAGAAGAAAAAACTGGGATTCAAATTTCAACTGTCTGATTTTCCTTTGTACCTAGTACTTCAATCCTGGAAGCTGGACTTCCTGCTCAGCTTTCGCAGGCCCAGATGGCAGATTTTGAAAAGCTGCTTTGTATTGCAACGATGGGACTATGCACTGTATTTCTTTTATGTGTTTAAATTGTTATATATGTCTTTATTAACAGCACAACAGATTTATTTTTTTAAAAGGTCATTAATGAAATAATTCATCTTAAGGAGTTATGGTTTAGCCTAAGACAGCTGGGCTGAGCAGTTAAAAATATCATATTCTTCCAGATTATTATGCTTCCAGGCAATGGTTCTTATACTTGAGTCAGCTCACTAACAAAAAAACACTAGCAATGGAGTCAGACAAACTTGAAATTGAATTCTGGTTCCACCATTTATAGTGGTATGAGTCACTTGCAGCTAGTATACTGGTTACTTATTAAGATTCTGACTTCAAACAAGTAATTTAACCTATCTGAATCTCAGTTTTCTTAGCTGGAAAAGGAATTATTGAAATGTGTCATTAATGTTGTGGTAAGAAAAAATATACTTGATATATATAGTATTACCTATTATTATTAATTATTATTATTAATTAGCACTTGGCAGACAGATATCCCCTCTTTCTGCATTACATTTTGCAGGAACTTCCCACAGAGTCAATTTTTCTGGGATGAGACAGGAGAAAGATGATGATAAACTGAGCCAGTTAGATCTCCAGTTTCTGCTCCTCAAATTCCTGGGCAGCTGCTTAAACCATCTGACCAAGAACAATTTAGAAAACAAACAGATTAATCTGAGTGAAGATAGTCTTTGTTGCCCTCTCTTCAGGATCCCAGGAGTTGGCAAGACTGAAAGTCAGAGGTGAGAGGGAGGTCAGAACCAGTCCCCTTTGGAAGTCAGGAATCAGTCCCTTTTGCAGATTGGCTGGAGCAAGCAGGAGCCCAGGAATTTTCCTAAAGAGGCCCCTTTCTTAATGACAGAGAGAGGAAAAGCAGATGTTAACTCACCCTCCTCCTTCACTGCTAGCTCCTCTGCTCCTCTGTAGATTAAAGACTTAAACAGCTGCACTCTTTGCTAGTTTATTGATCCTGAATAAAGGAATTCTATATAAGTTCTTTATTTGGCAAAACTTGTCCAAGAGGTATAGAATATGTCATAAAAGAGTGTCTGCCAGATTGTTTTACTGAACTATAAAGCAAGCTAATTTTCTTATACTGACAACAATAGAATAACAGTTTCTAATGCTTATAGCCTATCCTAGTGAATATGAAAGGCAACTTAGGTAAGTCATGAAGAATAATTGATTGATGGATTGATTTCTTTGAATGGGGAAATTAAGACTTGGGGATTTGCGTGAGCCTGGGACTTACCTGCAGTGAGCTAGTGTTCTCCAGCAACGGTGTGGGATTAAGACAAACCTCAACTATAATTTGGGATCTGCTATTAAATAGCCATGGTTTCAGAGATATCCAACATTTCTGGGACTCTGCTGCCCTATCTGTAACATGACCTTGTTCATATTTAGTTATTACCTAGGATGCTATCATGTCATGATTCTTTGATTAAAAATGATACCATTGCAAATTTGGCTGATGAATGGTGATACCTAAATAGTTATAACACTTTTCCTGGTCTCTACCATTACATGTATAGCATCATACTACATATTTCTGGGCTGCAATACTTCCTTTTAATATATACAAATTTCCCCTTTCAATATATAAAGGCAACTATAAGCATCAAACTGTTTTGGTAGTACATTTTCTACCACAGTCAGATTCATTTGCAAGCAGCTAACATATATTACTGAGCCTTGGGGTTTATATTTATTGGTGGCCTACTAGGCTATTTCACCAGACCCTATTATTTCAGATTGAAGAAATGCAGAGATATAGATTCTCTATTACTCCAAAAAAGGCAGAGACAGCAGTGACTGTAGACTTAAGTTGACACAGGCCTGCAGTGCCACCTGTTGGCTGCTGTGTTAATAATCACCACACAGTCCTAAGCTCATATTAATATATAGAAAAGAAAGCTTATCTCCAAAACAAAACAAAACAAACAAATAAAAAAAGGGAGCAGGGTACTCAAAGGCCAAATTGAAGTTAAACACACGTATATTTGAAAATAAAAAATGTGTCTCTATAGAATGGGTGGGACTACTTATTTCTGGATGGCTGTGAAGTGACTTGATTTTCATTAATTTTATTTTTAAAGAAGCACTAGAGGAAAATGGAAAGATAGAATGATAGAATTTCAGATCTGGATAACTTTAAATAATTAGCATAACCTTCTCATTGTAGAGATGAAAAACACCCAAGACTCTAGGATGTTACATATCCCAGAGCTATAGAGGTTGGTAGTGAGGCTGTCAGAACCAAAACTCACTTTTTCAGATATTTAATTCAAAGTTCTTTCTGGTTCTCCTTAAGAAGATGTATTTTAAGAAATCTTTATATTTTTCATTGTTAGCAGAATAATACTGAGTCTCAGACGCAGTTCTCACACTATTCCTTATTTAAGTTCACACCATTCTGGAAGCAGCAATTTAATTAATGACCCCTCTATCTGCTTATTAAAAATTTTCAGCAACTGTTAGGAAGCTTACAAAATCTAAACTTGCCAAAGAGGAACTTTTTTTTTTTTTATCCTTCCTTATCCTTCTCAGTAATCCATCTATTTCCTCCCACTAGATTTTTCATGCAACGTAAAGGAATGCCAACGAGGGGCTGTGGTACCACTGAGACATACGTGGTTCCAACTCCTAGGTTGTGGTTCCCTGAGAATGCTAATTGCTCACTTGAGATAACCAAGAGGCAACAAATAAAACAACTTCCAACCTACTCTTTTATTCTGATCACATCTGCAGGCCTATCTGAAAGAGATGGAAACCTAATTGAAAAATGGGTCATCATAGCCCAGACAAGGTCTGACACAGGGAAAACAGCTCATGAACCCCACCCTTGGAGGTAAAGAAGACCCCAGGAGTTCAGTAAGGCTCCTATGCACCATCCTGGACAGAAGTCAGGAAACATCCCCAGGAACGATATTTAAAGCTTATATTGGTAAGCTTTTCAAAATTAAAGACACTTACCTCTATTTTTTTATTTTTACTTTTTAAATGAGTGATTAGCAGCATGTTTCTTAAGGAGAAATAACACTTAACACTCACCTCCTGAGAGCAGTAAGGAAAATGAAAATGTAGGTGTCAGGTGTTGCTGCCTAATCACTTTTGAGGGTAGAGGATAATGAGTAGTGGAGACTCTAGAGAGGAAAGAAAACAGGTTGCACCACATTTGAGCAATTGAATGCTACTTTAGTGTCTGCAAAGTGGTCTTACAGACTTGATACTGGGGATGTGTGTATGGGGCTCCAACCTAACTCTCCATTTGGTCCATTGCCCAAACTAGAAGACAGTGGGTTGTCCATAATCCTCCTTCTCCTTTAATCCCTATTAATTGTACCACTTCCAAAATATCACTGAATCTGTCCTTCCCTTTTCGTTCCCACTACCACACCTTAGCACAAGTGACCTATTGCTATGCAACTGCTTCCTAACTAACCTCCTTCCATTTTTCCACATGGTCACCTTTATCTTTCTAAAGTGCGTATTGGATCGTGTCATTTCCCTGCTTAAAACCACCGAACAGGGAACAAAATCCAAGCATGGTATATAAGACTTTCCAATTTGGCTCAGATTTCCTGTCCAGCCTCATTTCCTGGATCAACACCTCCTGTCCCCCTACAATTCAGGATCCCTTTTGCCACACACTTGTCTGACTTCTGCATCTGTCTATATTTGCAGTCAATTTCTCCAGCATGTTGTGTCCTTCATTCCCAGAACCAGGCAAATTCCTATTCATCCTTCAAGGTCCGTTTCCATTATCACTGCCCCTAAAGAGCTTTCTCTAAAGTTCTCAGGCAGGGAGCTTGGCTTCTCTGTTGCATAAGCTTGCACTTTGCTTTTTTATTACTTATTTTCATTATAGCATGAAGCCATTGTATTGTAACTCCACCAGCATAACAGTTTTCCTTACATAGCCTGTGAGTTTCCTAATGTAAAGATCCTGATAGATCTTTTAGCAGTTCAAATTTTTAACTGTTTCACAATATTTACTGAAGATTAAGCATGAATCTATTGCTCTGCTAAATACTAGAAATACAAAGGTAAGCCATTAATGATATTCACAGTAATCCAGTTACCTCATCCAAAGTCTATTTTTTCTGTGTTCTAAGTATGCAAATAGTTGGCGCTATGGTTTGAATACATGTCCCCTCTAAAACTCAAGTTGAAATTTATTCCCCAATGTGGCAATATTGAGAGGTGGGGCTTTTGAGAGGTGATTGAGTCATGAGGAGTCGTCCCACATGAATAGATTAGTCTAGTCACAGATTCATGGATTACTGGATTACTGGGTCATCATGGGAATGGGACTGGTGGCTTTGTAAGAAGAGGAAGAAAGAGCTGAGTGAGCACATTCTGCCTCTTTGCCATGTGATGCCCTGCAGAGAGTCCCCACCAGCAAGAAGGCCCTCACCAGACGTGGCCCCTCAACCTTGGACTTCTCAGCCTCCTTTACTATAAGAAATAAATTCCTTTTCTTTATGAATTACCCAGTTTCAGGTATTCTGTCATAGGCAATAAAAATAGACTGAAACAGTTGGAAAACAGAGAAGAATGTTATGTTTTCTACACTGGCTGAACCTCACTGCAATGTGGAGATTCTCAGTGGTGATTCACCAAAATCAGTGGTGAAACGCAGTACAGTTGGCCCTTGAACAACACTTATACATGGATTTTTCCAATAAATACAGTTGTCCCTCTGTATCAGTGGTTCTGCATTCACAACAAAATGCAAATGGAAAATACAGTATTCAAGGGATATGAAACCCAAGTATAGGTAGGGCCGACTTTTCATATTTGTGGGTTCCAATGAGACTTGAATATGCACAG
Organism: Cheirogaleus medius; assembly: GCA_008086735.1. NCBI lineage: Eukaryota > Metazoa > Chordata > Mammalia > Primates > Cheirogaleidae > Cheirogaleus > Cheirogaleus medius. The sequence goes on along the minus strand of VBSM01000813.1, from coordinate 5,721,034 downwards.
ATTTTGGTATATATGGGTGTCCCTGGAACCAATCGCCCATGAATACCAAGGGACAATTGTACATTTAATGTGTGCAATTTTAGCTCTTACCTGTGGATATAACAGATGGCATCATCTGCTCATTGCATTGATTGTCATGTGTATTAAAAAAAAACTGAAATCACTGTCCAATACCCTGCCTGTGGACTGTACACCAGTGGTTGACAAGCACACAATTCTCATTCATTGTCTGTGGAATGATTAAACATATGGATGGATGGATGGATGGATGGGTTAATAGATGAGCTACTGGAGCAATGCACAGGTGAATAAATTTGAGTTCCCTGATTCTCTTCCCATGAATATCCATTGCAGTGGGTGTTTAAAACTGTGGACTTTGAGATGAATATTCTTTGTTGATACTTAAAACCATTACCACTTTTCTGAGCTCTCTCTTGTTCAGTATAGGCATAAAGACTGGAAGCTGCATCTCTCAGTTGTTCTTGCCAGCCTGATCTAGTTAAATTTTGCCAGTGAGATGCACTTACATGAGATTTAAAAGCAGAAGAGAAGGAGAAGTAATTATCTTCTGGTGGCAGCTGTAGGCAGCTGAGTGGGCAGACAGCCAGCATAGGTGTTTCACCTATGGCTTTCAGACACCTTACAAGGAATTACCCATGTTGGTGGCATAGGTATCTGAAATACTTGAGATGGCTTTGCCGAAATTCCTCAGCTTCTGGATTTCTTGAAGTTTTCTTTGTTGACCTTGATTCATCTAGCTTTCCAAAAATTGTGTAAGTTTTTCCTGCAGTAAATTTCTTCCTATTTAAAATAACCCATAATAAATTCTGAGCAATACAGACGCTTGGTTGGAAAGCCAAAATAAAATGGTTACTTATCCTATAAGTAACCATTCAAAGACCTTTATAGTAATATACATACACACTCAACTCTGACTTAAATATTTTCAGTGATGTAGGGCTTATTGCTTCTCTATAATGAAAAAAATTAAGGTCATCTTTTTGTAACCTTGAAATGATTAGTCCTCATTATTCTTTTATTTTCTGATTCTCTAGCTCCTCCACCTCTAGAAAGTTCTGACTTTGGGTATTGATGATGTCTATAGACAGGCAGGCCTAAGATCAATACCCTTTGATCTTTTGGTAGAAATGAATAGGAAAGTACAAAGATAAAATAATTCTACATGTTTTCTTGGGGTGAAAAATTTCAAAGTTTAGGTTTTATAATATAAATATATCTGACCACTGGAATATAAACTAAAGGCTGTGACAATATCTTCAAATCCTTTAAATCCCCATTGCCTTTAAATCCTCAGTACCAAACATTATGCTTCTTTGTTGTTGAGCTGAATCAAAGTGAATGGGAATGTTTTAAAAACCTGTAAATCCAGCATTAGAGGCGACAAAATTGTTTTTACGTCCCTAAGTCTTCATATTGGTTTACTTCTAAGGAAGTAGCACAACTTCTTTTGCAGTTCAGACTCCAGATCAGAATATACTATTTATTATGGTAGGAATTGACATGATATAAAATTATAATCACTCTTGTAGGACATGAGAAAATAAAAAACATTTAAAACCAATAAATAGCCAAAAACGCCTTATTTATTTGAACCAATATTTGGCTAAGTTTGAACAAATTTTGCTAAAATTTAGGTAGGATTTTTTACAAGCCCTTTTGCTTTTAACATATTCAGAGATAACACATACACTTTTTAAAAGTCTACAAAATAAGCAAAACGTTAATACATTATCATGTGCCTTATCGTGTGGTTTCTATAATAGCATAGTAACATGTCATAGTAATATTTCATTGCTATTATTATTAAAATTTTCAATGGAACTCTAAATCCTGGCCAAGATGGAGTAACAGAGACTGGATTTATCCCACCTAAAATGACAAAAAAGTGTATAAAATACATGCAAAAAGCATTCTTAAAGGGTTTGACATCAGGCAATGAACAGAAATCTCTGAGAGACAAGAAAGAAAAGAGGGTCCAGGATATGATTCAGGGAAGGGAGACTCAGGTGGAGCCCAGCAATTCTTGTGAGTTGAGCAGATGGAACTGGGTGTACAGGAAGGACAAGATGTCTAGAATTTGCAGGGCAGAGTGCCAAAGAGGAGAAAGCAGCACAGAGAGAGATTTCCAGAAATTTGCAGAGGATCCCTCTTGAGTCTTCAACTGACTATTGATTAGCACATTCTTTTGTGAGGAAAACACCCAGCCTGGGAAGATAACCAACAAAAAATTTAGAGGAAACAATCCCCAAAGTTCGTAAGGGGCCAGGAATACTACCTGTTACCACCAACCAGAGTACAGCATCTTATAATTCATGGAGCACTGGATAGGATACTCAGAAAAATTTTCCCTCTGTGTGTTGCTCTCAACTCAACCAGCAAAGGTTGAAAGCAAGACCCAAATTGATCAAACTGTTTTTAAGTAACTTATCTACATCTTGGAATGAGCTCTGGAATATGTATAGTAATATAAGAATATTTAGCACTCAAAAAGGTAAAAATTATAATGCCTGGCATCCAATCAAATCTTACTATGTTTGCAAAGAAACAAATTAATACAACCATATAAGGTGAAAAAATCAATCAGTTAAAACTGACTCAGAATGACATAGATGACACAGATGATAGTGAATCATCAAAGACACTAAAACAGTTATTGTAACTGCAGTTCATATGTGCAAGAAGCTAGAGGAAAGATTTAACATGTTAAGTAGAGTGTAATTGAGCCGTGTGACAACCGCAATGGTCTAATGTACATGTAATTGGGCTTCACAATGGGAGGGAGGACAGAAAAAAATTTGAAGATATAGAGACTAAAATCTTTCTAAATTTGATAAAAATTAAAAGTCAACATAACTAAGAAGCTCAATGAATGCAAAGGACAAGGTATGTGAAGAAAACTGCAGCAAGGCATGCTATGATTAATTCGCTTAAAATCAGTGCTAAAGAGACAACCTTACAAGTAGTCATAGACCAAAGAAATATTATATATGGAGGAAAAAAATAAGAATGACATCATATTTCTCATTGGAGACAATGCAGTATAAAAGACAATTTTATGTTTTAGTAACATTTTTAAAATACAGAAAGAAATAAAAGGACAACCTTGAATTCTTTACCTAGCAAAAGTACTTTTAAAATATGAAAGTGAAATAAAGACTTTGTCAGACACACCAAACCTGAAAGAATTTATTTGTAACAGATCTGAACTATTAAAAATGCTAAAAGAAATTCTTCCAGCAGAAAGGAAGTGATATCAGATGGAAATCTGGAGCTATACGAAAGAATAAAGAGCACCATATAAGATAATTATGTGGGCAAATATAAATAAATGTTTGTTGTCATTTAAATCTCTGTAAAGGATAATCAATTGTTGAAAACAAAATAAACAATGTATTTGTTTATAATATTCATAAAATAAGATGTCTTGAAAACAAGAGCAAAAAACCAGGAGAAGAGAAATGGACATAGACCAAAAAAGGAGAAGATACAGTATTCCATAAAGATAGACCTTGATTAGATTGAATATTATAAACACTAAAGTAAAAACTCAAATAGCAAAAACTAAAAGTGGTAAGTTATAGATAAAATATAATCATATAAAATAATTAACCCAAAAGAAGACAGAAAAAAATTAACAAAGTACCAATTGGAAAAAAAAAGAAGTAAAATTGACTTCATTTTGCAAGATAGCATGATCATCTATGTAGAAAGTCTAATAGAATCTACAAAATCACTCTGAGAACTAGTAAATGAGTTCAGCAAGATTACAGTGCACAAGATCAATATAAAGAATCAATTGCATTTCAATATACTAGCAACAATTGGACATTAAAATAAAAAATTGGCACTTACAATAACATCAAAATATAAAATAGTTGGAAATAAATATGACAAAGTTGTATAATGCTTGTACACTGAAAACTACAAAAAGTTGCTGAGAGAAATTAAAGAAGACTGAAAGAAATAGAGAGATATGTCCCTTTCATGGCTCAGAAGATTTCTTACCTTTAAAATGTGAATTCTTCTATTAATACAAATTGATCTATGGATCTAATACATTCCCAGTCAAAGTCATAACAGGCATTTTATTTGTAGAAAATGAGAAGCTGATTTTAACAATCATATGAAAATATGCAAGATCTAGAGTAGCAAAGTAGAAATAATGATAAATAGTAAATTTGAAAAATAAAAATAAATTTAAAGAACTTACACTATTTGGCTCCAAGACTTATATATGTAGCTATAATAATAAATACAGTGCTGTATTGGTGTCAACATGGACAAATCAATGAATGGAACAGAATATAGAGTATGGAAATAGAACCAACGTATGGTCAATTTATTTTCCTAAAAGTTACAAAAAGCAATTCAGTGTAGAAAGGATAGTGTTTTCAACAAAGAGTTCTGGAACTTAGATATCCATATGTCAAAAAATCAAAACAAAAAATAAAATCTTTAATACCTTGCACTATATATAGAAATTAGTTCAAGATGGATTATTTGCAAAGTTGTAAAACTTAAAACTACAAAACTTCCAGAAGAAAAAATAGGAGAAAGAGGTTGGGACCTTGGGTTAGGCAAATATTTCTTAGATATAACACTAAAAGCATGATCCATCTAAAAAAACAAAATTGGACTTTATCAAAATTAAGAATTTCTGCTCTTCAAAAAACCACTATTACAATAATAAATAAAAACTGCCTACTGAGAGAATATATTCACAAATAACATATAATGATGAACTTGTATCGAGAATGTATAAATCACTCTCAAAATTACCAATAAAAAAGCATACCCTAATAGAAAATGACAAAGGATTTGAAAAGACACTTCACCAATATATAAACATACAGTATATAAATATATAAAAATGTGCTCAACATCATTGGTCATTAGAAAAATGCAAAATAAAACCATATGAGATACTACTACACATCTGTTACAGTGTCTAAAAAGGATGATCACACCCAGTGTTAGTGAGGATGTAGAGCAACTAGAACTCTCATACGCTGCTGGTAGGAATGTAACATAACATAATCATTTTGGAAAACAGTTTGGAAGTTTTTAAAAAGTTAAACACACACCTATAATATAGCCCAGGCATTTCACTTCCAAGTATTTACACACAGTAAATAAAATGCTAGTTTATAAGCACACTTCTAAATGAATGTTCATAGTAATTTTATTTGTCATAGTCCTAAACTGGAAAATATGCATATGCCCATTAATAGGTGAATGGATGGACAACTTGTGATATATCTGCACAATAGGCTAGAATTTATCAGTAAAAAGGAATGAATTATTGATACTCAACAACATGGATAAATCTCTGATTATACTGAGTGAAAATAGCCACAGGCAGAGCAAGATGGTCAAACAGAAACCTCCAGCGAGCATCCCTCCGCACAAACACCTAATTCAACAACTATTCACACAAGCGAGCATCTTCAGACAAACCACAGCAAAGTGACCATAATCAAAACTAAATTATGGTATAATTTAAAATAACTAAAAGAGTGGAATTGGAATGTTCCTGACACACACAAAAAAAAAGACATAAATGCCTGAGGTGATGGATAACCCAATTACCCTGATTTGATTAATTCACACTGTATGCCTGTATCAAAACATCACATGTAGCCTATAAAGACATACAACTATTATGTACCCATAATAATTTTTAAAATAAATTATAAATAAAATAAATAAATAATAATTTAAAAAATAAATTAAAAAATAAAACTAAAAAATGAAAAAGAAAGAAATAGCCAGATGAAAAAGAGAACATACTACAGGATACATTTATGTGAATTCTAGTAAATGCCAACTAGTCTGTAATGACAGAGAGCAAACCAGTGATTGCCTGAGAATGCGGAAGGGGCAAGGAGAGCCAGAAAAGAAGGGGAATGAGGAAACGTGTACTTTTTCTTGGTTGTGTTGATGGTTTCACTGGTGTGTACATATGTCAAAAAGTGTCAAGAAGTTATACACTTTAAACATATGCAGTTTATTATGTTAAGTAAATCTCCACAAAGCTGTTAAACATTTTTTTGAATGGGATCCACAATGTTAATACTTTGTAAAAACCATAAAGCTAGTAATTGTCTATTGAAACAATCATAATAATAAAGTTTCTACCTTATGCCAAAAATAAGACTTTGATTATCAGTTGTGACTATGGTATAACACACAAAACTGACCACTCTGAGCAACCCAAAGACTTCTTCCTACAGGAACACAAAGGATCTAGACTCTACCTTACTGCATTTATCACCTTCTCAAATTATAAATAACTACTCAGTGGGGTAGAATATTTAGTGTGTTGTGCAAAGGCCAATATATGATGGAATCAATAGCCAAAATGCAGTTCTCATTCTGATGCTCCTTCATGCTCACATGGGTTATGGGCTCCCTCCACATGCATTACACGTCTTCAGCTACCTCTCTGGGAAATGCTCCTGTCTCTTCCTTTCAAGATTACAAACACTAGACCCCATGACTTCTACATCCACTTTAATCCATTTTCAATCTATCATGTTCCCTCTGTTTGAGGAGCATTTTTGGATCCTTCTCTCTTCTCCCTCTCTGTTTCCTTTGAACTTTCATCTTCAGATGTGCTGTGGGTTCTTTTATCTTTTTTCTTTCTTCTCTGTACGTTAATAGCACTTGCATGCTCCATCAGTCTCAACCTCTCCAATTCCTTCATCAAACTTACTGTATTCTTACTGTCATGGTCAAGTCCTTCTTGTTATTTTCCTTTGTGCCTTTAAACTCGTTTCAACAATAGAAGTAAAAGTACTCCCATTATATATATGGAAATATATACATTTTATATATATTTATATTTAGGGATGCATATATAATATATACATTCTGTGCTTTCCTCCAATATAAATATAAAACATAAACAAAAACAAAGTTTTACACAAAGCAACATTCACAAATTAGTCTATACATTTGGTGCAATCCAATCAAAATCCCTGTGTGATTAATGTCTGTGTAGTCATACTACATATTATATAATGGATATTTTCATACATTTCTGGTACAAATGAAAGTTGGTAGAACAACTTTGGAAAAAGAATTTTCAGAATCTGGTAAATTTGATGATAATGCACATATGCAACAGAATCCTGAATAGATATGATAATTGTGGTCTTTTTATGGACTATATATAACATTGCATTTCAACCACGACTATGATCAGGCATGGATAAACCTTACAAATATAATGTTGAGCAAAAGAAGCAAAGCCTAAAAGAATACAGTATGATTAGCTTTATATGAAGTTCAAAACTAGACAAAATTAAGCCATTTTGTTTTGAGATACATCTTAGGTGTTAAATTATCATGATAAATTTTCATGGTAAATTATCACTGTAAAATTCAAAATGGTATTTACTTCCAGAAGAAAGTGAAGCGGTTGAGTTCCTGAGTGCTGTGATTCAAATAATATTCTGGGGGGTGATGACCCGGGCATGTACTTTAGAAACTTTTGTTAAACTCTTCATTTATGTTTTATTTACTTTTTAGCATATGGTTTATATTTCACAACAAAAATGTTTTTAAAAAGCTCATATGGCATACAATAACCTACTTATTTTTTAGCTTAGTAATTAATGATGATTATTTTTCCACACAATTAAATAGGCTTTTTTAAAATTTTTTTATTTTTTTCAGCATATTATGGGGGTACAAATGTTAAAGTTATGTATATTGCCTTTCCCCCTTCCCCCTCGTTAAATAGGCTTTTGAAGATGGATCTTAAAGGGTACAAAGGTGCAGTAATCTGTATTGAATGTCTAGATATCTAAAGCACACCATGAGGATTATAGTTACTAATAATTGTATTGTATGCTATAAATTTGCTGAGAGAGTATATTTTAGGCACATTACCACAAAAACAAAGAAACGTTACTATATGAGATGATGGATATGTTAATTTACTTGACTGTAGTAAGCACTTCACTATGTATATGTATATCGAAACATCATGTTGTATACCTCTAATACATACATTAGAGATAAGGAAAAAATAAATGAAAATGGATTTCAAAAGATGTCCTTTGACCTATTGTGCCATTTTTATCTAAACAATCACTCAATTTTGGAGATTTTGACCTGGCTCTCTGTTCCTCTTATAAAATAGAGCTCAAGAAATCTCCATATGTATAAATCTTTATTTCATCTCTGCTTCCTTAACGTAAAGTTGTAGAGGTTTAATTGTTGAGTCAAATAGTATACATTTTACAACATATAAGTATAAATGTTTCTGCCAAATTTTCCTCCAAAAATTTTCCATCAAGTGACACTTCTAATGAAAATGCTCATTTTCATTCACACTCAGCAGCATGGCTATTAAATGTCTTTGCTAATTTGATAATTAACTAATTTAAGTTTCATGAGAGTAGAGATCTTTATATTTTTTACTTATATGACATCTTGCTCATGTTAGGTGCTCAACAAATATTTATTAACTAAAAGAATTATATCTAACTTATTTGAATTGGCATGTATTGCTGAAAATTTACTTCAATATTATTACTGTAAATTGATATCTTCACAGATTTTTTCTTTTCTGTTTATTCTGGCAAATGACAATCATTATTACTTATTATTCACGGTGATAATTTTTATATGTAATTTGATCTCTGTGTATTTGTTTTGTTTTGATCGACTGTTTTTTCTACTGCCCACTGAAAGGTAAAAGCATATTTCCTTTGCTTAGGTGAGCACAGTCACTTTCCAATTGAGTCTTAAACTGAAAACTTAGTTCCTGTGTTATATCATTAAGCATTCCACCAGTAGTAGTCACTATAACATATTCCTGTACAATCAAATCATACTACATAAATATTTGTAGCATGCATGTGTGCACACACTCACATATACACTTGAATCCTTAACAAAGACACCAAAGCCTATTGATTATAGCAAAGATTTATAAAGTTGCTTACCTTCATTTGTTTAGCAATCAATATTACATATTCATCTACTTGAATGGAGAAGAGATAAAATGATGGACCCTGTATGTTATGCATAAAATGAAAATCACCTATTCAGATCATTTATTATCTCTTCCCAAACAGATATTAACTATCAATACTTGGGTAGTATCTATTTTACTGATTTGTTTGGATTATGTTCTTATCATTTCTATTTTAGCAATTGAACCATATCTGTGTTGGTCTTATTTTTTTTTTAGCCCAGTTTGTTTTTTCTGTGCAAAGAAAGTGTACTCTTTACACATCACACCCCATTGTTATTCTTATATTTTCAGCACCTCCCCAGGCTGTTTTGTATTTCCATATTTTGCATGAATCCTTTTACTTTTTCTGCTTAAACTGTCCCTTTTTCACTCATATCTATCTGAAAAGCTTCCTTTAAGAACATTTTTCCAACCATTCAATTGCTAGCTCTATGCTATAAGAGTACCTGATACATGTTGTGCATAACATGTTACATTGCAATTTATTTGGTACATATCTAATATCCCTAAAATGAACTTCCTTGAAGAGAAGATAGGAACTGTTTGTTAATCATCCCTACTGCTCGGCTCATGGGATCTGCTTAATTATCTTTAAGAAATGGATGAATGGATGGATGGATGGATGAATTTATGAAGTATAGGTAAGGAAGACAGTAAGCAAGGTGGTTTATTAATACTATTTTGTTTAATCCTTAAAACTATCACTCAAGAGACTGTTAGAGAAGTACTGAAAATAAGTTAGAAAGAGATAAGAGTCAAACTGACTGTGCTTGATGTACAGCTAGATTGAAAGCCATTTGTGAGCTATATGACATTGGACAAGTCACTTAACTACTTTGTGCCCCAGTTTCCTCATCTGTAACATGAGGATAATAGTGCCCACCTATGTTAATTAGGATATAGGCTAAAATATGACTTAAAGAAGATATACATCCATTTACCTCCCATATACTCCTGAAGTGGGCAGTCCTGACTAATCTTTCTGTGGATACTTATCCACAGACACACGTTCCTTCCACCTTGCTATTCTGCCATCCCATTGAGTAATATCTCTATGCACGTGGTGGATCACTGCTATGTTGGTGAAATGCAAAACCAACAATTATCTTTGAGGGAAGTGATGTCAAGTTCACACATATTTCTTCAGCTCTCATTCCTTTGGAGGGAACTTACTCACATGGCCACTTATTCTTGCAACAGATGCTAGGAAATATAGTCCCTGTCTGGATGACCACAAGCTATTTAAAACTTTGTTACTGGGAGAAAAGGGAGAAGAGATATTGGATGAACAGCTAGACACCTGCCCTGCTACTTTATAATGCTGTTATGAGAATTTAGAAGAAACGTGTAAAATCATTTAAAACAGTGTCTGACACATAGTGACCACTCTATAAATATTGTCTATTGTTATCATTTTATAGTCAAGTAAACTGAGATTTAAGGGAGTTAAATAACTTGCCTTGGAGACTCACCCTGAGTAAGTGGAAGAGTAAGAATCTTAACTCTGGTCAGCCTGAGTATAAAGATTTCCAGCCTTCCCACTGCCTAAAATATGCTACACACTTAATGGAATCTGAAAAAGTGAAAACCAGTCCTGTTTCGTGCACTGTAATGACATTCATTTTAGTGAATGAACCTTCTGTGTTATTTAAATAGTTTTTTAATGCCAATGAGGTTCATGGAGATTCAAGGTTTCTACACTTCCAATTATTTCAGAAAGTATTTGAAATCTTGTCTGAATTTTGACAATATCCCGTAGATAACATCATCAAAGGGGTTGGGTAAAGGAGTATCTACATTCGTTAAGAGAAAGTTAGGAGTTTTCTGCCATCTTCATGTTCAGAGAATTTTTATCTATTATATGCAATAGAAACAGTCCACTTTTAAGTTTTTTGCCTACTGTAGTAGGTTGAATGTTGGCCTCAAAAAGACATACTCATGTACTATCCTCTGTAACCTGTGAATATTACCTTACTTGGAAAAAGATCTTTGAAGATGCAATTAAGTCAAGGATTTTGAGGTAAGATTTTCCTGGGTTACCAAGTGGGCCCTAAATTCAATGATAAGTGTCCCAATAAGAGCCAGAGTGAAGAAGAGACACAGAAAGAGAAAAGGCATGTGAAGACAGAGGCAGGCTTTAGAGTTATGCAGCCACCAGCCAGGGAACACATGGAACCAAAAGAAACAGGAAGATGTAAAAAAAAAAAAAAGAAAAGAAAAGAAATTATCCTCCAGAGCTTTCGAAAGAACATGCCCCTGTCAACACCTTGATTTTGTACTTTTAGCCTCAAGAACTGTAAAAGAATAAATTTCTGTCGTTTCAAGCTACCTAGTTTGTGCTAATTTGTTTTGGCAGCCCTAGGAAATTAATACACCTAGTATAGACATTTTAGCTGGTAGCTCCTTAGTAATGATCCAAACATAAAGAGTAAGAGGCAAGATACTGATTCTAACAACACTTTCTTTACCCCTAGATCAAAGAATAGGAAAGAATGAAAGAGTGTGAGAGAAAGTGAGATAAAAAAAAAAGAGTGACAGAGCATGAGATGGAGAGAGCCTCTTCAGCTGGTGGGGCTGGGATCCTCAGAGGTGGCAGGAGAACCGAGGCTGGGGGAGAGGTGAGCAGACAGACAGGAGAGGCTCATCGTGTAGCTTCAGGGTCAATTTTCAAAGACACTTGTCTGTCCAGTGAGGCTTTCTACCCTCCGTAACCTATCTATGCTCTGGACCACATAAGGCATTTGTGCATTATTGTGGATGATTCCTTAGGAATATTTTAAGCTTTCAACTGTTAAAATACAATAAAACATGTATTTAATGGCTAGCCCCACTGTGGGAACCATATCCTAGAGGGTATCACTGGAGAAGTGATGGCAGGAATGTCATGGCTACGGAGTAGCCATATGAAAGTGAGTATTCTCTGCTTGTTTTCTACCACAAGTCTGATAAGAATTCGTTTTTGCTGATTATTAAAAATATTAGTTTACCTGACATTTTGATAGTGTGTTCTAGTGTAATTGTGCTTTCTCGCAAACTGTCTCACTTAATCTTTATATAGCCCTTGTGGTGTATAAGAATAGGCATTATGGCTCTTTTTTAAAACTCTACTTATTATTAAATGAAGAATCTGGGTATTTAATGACTTACTCCAGGTCATAAAGAAAATCATGGATGGAGCTGGAATTAAAATGAAGAATTACTATTCATTTTCCCTGTATTAATTCTGTCTCTCGTCCATCAATTTTGTTCAACCAACTCTTATTGAGCATCTACTGTATATAATGCTAGGCATTGGAGAAGAAGGGGCACACAGGATGCAAGATAGAGTTCCTGCCTTGAGGAACTTTGTAGTCTTCACAGAAAGACAAGCATACAAAGGTCTGCCTAACTTTGAAGCAAAATGAAGTATATATAGCAAAACTCTGTGATGATGCCCTAAAACAACAAGATTTTGATGTAATTAGTGGTTGACCCCTTTTGTCCAGTTAGTACCTACTCTTATTTATGCAAGGGGGTGGACAAGGTGGACACAGGGAGGTAAGCAATGTCAGGAAGAGAAATGGTTTGGCAAGTATGAAAATGCAGGGGATCTCTACACACATGTATTCTCCCAGCTGAGAAACTGAAACCACTAAATGGGAGAATTTGTGATTTTGCTGTCACTATCCTGCATGTGTCAGCCAGCTGCAAGACCCAGAATCATTTCTATTGATATTTAAGCCAGAGCAGACAACTATCAGTCAGTGGGACTCAGGATCAGCATGGATTTGGGTCTTCCATCCGGACTCCTGTTCCAACTCTGCTCAAACCAAGGCAAATTCTGCTTTTTAGGACTTAAAAAGATCATTATGTAGTCCAAATAAGATATCTGACAATGAAAGAAAATGAAATTGAAATGTAAATAAAAGCTGTTGGATTGAAGTGCCCTTTATTAAAATCATTTTAAAATTGTTTTCCAGTTAATAAATTTTCTAGTTAAAATAATTGAAAAATATTTCACTTGAATTATTCATCTTGAAATTTGTTTTCAAGCCAGTTTTGTTGCATCCACATCTCAGAGGCAGATGTTTCTTGCAGACACGGCAGAATATAATTGCTTCTTCCCTAGTAGAATTTGTGTCAAGGCATCAGAAAGCCAAACTAGATCCCACAGATAAGACACATTTGGAACCATTTCCACCATAGGAATACCTTGGATATATGGTGGGTTTGGTTCCAGACTACCACAATAAAGTGAATAATGCAATATAGTAAACCAGACAAAATTTTTCATTTCCCAGTGCATATAAAAGTTATGTTTAGACTATACTGTAGTCCATGAAGTGTACAATAGCCTTAAGTCTAAAAAAAGTACATAACTTAATTAAAAATACTTTATTGCTAAAAAATGCTAATGATAATCTGAGCCTTTAGAGAGTCATAATATTTTGCTAGAGGACGGTCTTGCCTAGATGTTGACGGCTGCTGACTTATCAGGATGATGGTTGCTAAAGGTTGGGGTGAATGTGGCAATTCCTTAAAATAAGACAGCAATGAAGTTTTCTGTATCAATTGACTCTTCCTTTCATGAATGATTTCTCTGTAGCATGTGATGCTATTTCATAGCATTTTACCGACAGAACTTCTTTCAAAATTAAAGTCAATCCTCTCAAACCTGGCTGCTGCTTTATAAGTTAAATTTATGTAATATTTTAAATCCTTTTTTTGGGGGGGCGTCATTGTAACAATATTCACAGCATTTTCACCAGGAGTAGATTTCATCTCAAGAAAGCACTTTTTTGCTTATCCATTAACAGTAACTCCTTACTCATTCAAATTTTATCATGAGATCGCAAAAATTCAGTCACATCTTCAGGCTCCTCTTCTAATTCTAGTGCTCTTGCTATTTCTGCCACATCTGTAGAAACTTCCTTCACTAACATTTGTTTTTGAACCCCTGAAAGTGATCCGTGAAGATTGGGACCAACCTCTTCCAAACTCCTGTTAATGTTGATATTTTGACTTCCTCCCATAAATCATGAATATTCTTAATGCTATCCAGAATGGCAAATCTTTCTGGAAGGTTTTAATTGTACTTTGCCCAAATTCAACAGAGGAATCACTCTATGGAAGCTACTGCCTTATGAGAATTATTTCTTAAATAATATGACCTACAAATTGAAATTGCTTCTTGATTCATGGGCTGCAGAATGGATGTTGTGTTATCAGGCATGAAAACAACATTAATTTCCTTGTACATCTTTATCAGAGCTCTTGGGTGACTGGGTGCATTGTCAATGAGCAAAAATATTTTGAAAGAAATTTTTTTTTTCTGAAAAGTAGGTCTCAGAATAGTGGGCTTAAAATATTCAGTAAACCATGCTATAAACAGATCTGCTGTCATTCAGGCTTTGTTGTTCCATTTACAGAGCACAGACAGAGTGGATTTAGCATAATTTTTAAGATTTTCAAAATGGTAAATAAAAGTCATCAGCTGGTTAGCCCTTAACCTGGGAGTCAGTCTGTTTCTTGAAGTTTGAGGCCAGGCCTTGACTCCTCTCTAGCTATGAAATTCCTAGATGACATCTTCTTTTAATAAAAGGCTGTTTCATCTACATTAAAAATCTGTTGTTTAGCATAGCCACTTTGATTGATTATCTTGGCTAGATCTTTGGATAACCTGCTGTAGCTTCTACAAGAGCACTTGCTGCTTCACCTTGCACTTTTATGCTACGGAGATGGCTTCTTTCCTTAAACCCATGAACCAACCTCTGCTAGCTTCACACTTTTCTTCTGCATCTTCCTTACCCCTCTCAGCCTTCATAGAATTTAAAGAGAGTTAGGGTCTTTCTCTGGATTAGGCTTTGGCTTAAGGGAATGTTGTGGCTGGTTTGATTTTCTATCCAGACCACTAAAACTTTCTCCCTATCACAAAAAAGGTTGCGTTGCTTTCTTATAATTCATGTGTTCACTGGAATAACACATTTAATTTCCTTCAAGAACTTTTCCTTTGCATTCACAACTTGGCTAAGTGTGTGGTACAAAAGGCCTAGCTTTCAGCCTGTCTTGACTTTTGACGTGCCTTCCTCACTAAGCTTAAATCATTCCTGGCTTTTGATTTAAAGTGAGAGACTCTTCCTTTCACTCAAACACTTGGAGGCCATTGTAGGTTTATTAATTGGCATGACTTCAATATTGTTGTGTCTCAGAGAATAGGGGGGTTCACAGAAAGGGGGAAAAGGGAGCAAACAGAAGTTTGCTGTTTTATATGGGCACAGTTTGTGACACCCCAGAACAATTACAATAGTAGCATCGAAGATCACTGATCACAGATCATCACAACAGATATAATAATAATGAAAATTTTGAAATACTGCAAGAATTACCAAAATGTGACATAGATATGAAGTGAGCACATGCTGCTGGAAAACTGGCACTGATAGATGCAAGGTTGCCACAAATCTTCAATTTGTTAAAAACTCAATAAAACACGGTATGCATGTATTTAATTTACTCTAAAGTTAGTAACATTATCCTGATAGTCTCTTGACAAGCTGTCCCTGTGTCCATTTGTACCCTTTTCACTCTATCGTAGTTACTGTAAGTGGACACAATCATGTTCATTTATCACCTGAGGAAACTGATCAGAGGTGGTAAGTGGCAAGTGCCAGGTCACATATTTGTCAATGAGTGGAACGGATTTATTTTGGACTCCAAGTCCTCACATGCTCACTTTACTACATCAGAGGACCTTTTCTTGACTCAGCTAAAATGTCAAATACAACCTGAGAGCTAAATAAAAAAAAATGATTCTTTGAGTGTCAATATGTTATGTCATGGCCAAAATGTTAATGGCACCACAGACTAAATTGGAAAGCTTATTTGCCTGAGTATTGGACTGTGATCAATATGCTCGGCCCTGTGGTGATGCTAGTGCTGGGTGAGTTGAGGTGTGAGCACAGGACTGCTAATTAGATGCAGCCTGGACACGGGACTCTGCTTCAGTACTCATTGATACACTCCACGTCACTGAGACTGTACTTTACATCTCCTTTTCTTTCAGCTCTTAGATATGTCTTGGCAAATTATGAGTGCTCAAAAGAAGCGTTTGAAAACCAAAGGGAAGCTTCAAGTGCAACAATGAGGACTTAAGAAATCTGAAATGGCAACCACAAAGAAAATTCTTCTAACAGTTTTTGAAGCTCGTTATTTCTTTAGCAAAATGTCCTTCTTGTAGCTTTTGAGAGACTTAAAGAAGTCTTAAAATCAAAGAGGCTTCCTTGATGTTTGATAGGGACTTATATAGAATGTGTTTTTGAATGGCAGTGAGGGGCTTTTCCAGTTACTCAGAGGAAATGAGATATTCCAATGTCAATTGAAAAACTGGAAAGTGAAGTTAAAGCAGGCAGCAAACTTAACTCGCTGACTTCTTCACAAAGTCAGAAGGCAGAATGTGGTTGAAGAAACACCAGTAGGGTATATCTAGGCTTCAGGCCATGCTTTGGTCATCTTATATTTCCAAGGTATTTCAAGAGGTGGTTAGGTCCCAGGCTGACTCTCTGTGGTTAGCACAGAATAGCATGATTATTAAGAGCCTGGAATTTAGACTCAGCTCTGTGATCTGGGGCAAGTTTTTTATCTTCCCTGTTCCTTTCACATATACAATGGTTGTCACCTACTTATTTGCTATTCTATCTCCCATCTTAGTTGGGAGAGCCTTGATCCCATGCAACTGATCAAAAATGCTGGGGAGCATTCTCAGCTCCCATTCAATCCAATGAAATCCAGTGAGATCGGCAGGAAAATTCACTTAGAGACCTCTGAGATGCTAGGGAGAAAACTCTCCTTTCCTTTGCCAGTAATTGTTATTTCATGGTGATGCCAAGGCTGTAGCCGCCTTGCAACTGTGATAGACAAGGCTGAGAAAGAAGCAAATATACAAAAGGTGACACAGTGGAGACATGCAAAGATCCTGGATTCTTAATGACATTTATAAATTAGTGCACCAGCTCTGGCACCTCCCTGGCTCCAGTCATCTTACTATAAGAGATAATAATGGTCCTTAATGTTACACCAATTTTAGCTAGGTCTTCTGTAATTAGAGCTGAAAGGCTCATAACAGATACAATAATCATTACTTTCAGGGTTATTGTGAGGGTTAAAGGAGAGAATGCATCTATAATAAAATATAAGCCATTCAAATACAAGGCTTGTCACATATATATGTATATAGCTATATAAATATATAAATAGTGGATGATATTTGTAATATACAAGCTATTTTTCAAGCCTGATCATTGCCCTCCTCCATGTATATTGGCTCTATTTTGTTTCTGACTCTATTGCAATTGGTCCGGATCACCTCTATCATAAAACTTCGTGGAGTTGACATCACTAGAATTTGTTTTTCTTTATATGAACCAATGTTTCTTCAGCCACATTAGTCCAGTGCACAATTGGAATAACCTAAACTCTATTTGTTTCACTCCCGCCCCACCCACCTACTGACAGAACGGACAATTTTCCAGTGATTTTCAGACATCTTCCAGAGTGGCTTACGTGTGCTCCCCAAATAGACCTGACCTTTCTTGAGGTCGACTGCCAAGACCTCAGCTTCCTGATGAACAGCAAGGAAATGATCGCCACTGCCACCCGCTATGGTTACCTTCCGCTTGGCAATGCCACCTCTGTTAGTGGCTCTGACTCTAGCAGACACCTCTGGTGTCATGAAGACACTAGAACTCTCAACATGACTAAGTGGTACCTGCCAGATGGTTCAGAATGCTAAAGCCATGACTGTTTGTGCAGAAATGGGGACTGCACATTTCTCCCTATTTTATGTTGCTCTTAGACATGTGGATCTCAAGGTAGTTTTATTGAGAGCCCAACATTTTACAGGAATTTTAATGAAAGTAAATTTTTAGACCTCTATTTTTGGTTTCTCTCTGCTTGCTAACCCTGTACATATTATCTCACTTTCTAGACTTAAGTCCTTTGGAACAGTTAGGCAAGGCAATCATCATACCTCACATGGAGTCCTTTCTTCATGTCTATTGACTAAGGCTTGGCTGATGGGTTCTCTCTCTCTTTCTTCCTCTAGTTTCCCAGGAGCAAATATAATTTGGGCAGCTCTTCCAACCTAACTTCTAAATATTTCCAGAGTCATGTGAAACCCAACCACGCACAAAGCTTGGGTTTGAGACCCTTCCTTCTGCTTTCAGCAACTACCTAGAATTGTCAATCAGAAAGAGCATCAGTCATATATTGTATTTCTATCTCTTGCCTTTGAGCCAGACACATTTTACCAATTCAGACTAAAGAGAACATTAATTTTCCTCCAAACTTCAGAGTGTTTTACTGCAAATGATAGTAAGCTCCAGACATGCCTAATCCAATGTTTATAAACCTCAGTGTCCTGAAGTGATCCCAAGAGCTGGCCTAAATCCCTCACGCTGCAGCACAAAATGAAATTCTTCTCATATGATCTTTCTTGAAAACAGACCAGATAGTCTACCATTCCTCTCCAACTAGCGTCACTCTATAAGCAAATGAAAAATTATCTCTCAGGCTTCTGTTTTCTTCAGAGTCAAAAATTCTAGAGACCTTAACCATTTTATCCCCTCTTTGTTTTAACTTCCCAAGAAGTCTGTTTACCTACCTTTTAAAAATGTCTTCATGCTCTTCCCTGCCTCCCGATCAGATGAAGGGACTCCAGTTGCTTAGCTCTTTCTTTTTAAGTCCTACTTCTTGTGCTTTCATAGCCATCATTGCTCCCTCCTGTACCTTCTCTAATATTTCTGTTCTGAATATAACTGTTTGTTAAAATTTGATGTTGGCCTTTCTCATGGAGGGTCAGTCACTGCCAAAAAAATCAAATATTACCTTCATGAGGAGATGAATAAGTGATAACAGCTACTTCTATCCTTCAACCAGACAATATATTAGCTCTTGGGAGAATCATACAGATACCATTCTTGAAAAATGTATTGAGTAACAGGACGGGCGTGGTGGCTCATGCCTGTAATCCTAGCACTTTGGGAGGCTGAGGTGTGAGGATCACTTGGGGCCAAGAGTTCACGACCAGCCTGAGCAAGAGTGAGATCCCCGTCTCTACAAAAAATAGAAAAATTTAGCCAGATGTGGTGGCACACCTGTACTCCTAGCTAGTCTGGAGACTGAGGCAGGAAAATTGCTTGAGCCCAGGAGTTTGAGGTTTCAGTGAGCTATGATGATGTTACTGTACTCTAGCACCAGGCAACAAAGCAAGACCCTGTCTCAAAAAAAAAAAAAAAATGTATTGAGTAACAAAACCTAGCACTGGGTTCCCATAGATTCAAACCCTAAATATGTAGGGCATTTTCAAAATCACCCCCAGAGGAAATCCTTCTTGGGATAGTCGGCTTTCTAACATATTTCTCTTGCTATGTGGGTGGCTTTTTATTATTGCCACACAGTAATTTAATTGTGACAGTTAAGTTACATGTTATATAGAACTGGTTTGTAGAAATAAAGGAATAGGAGAAGAGAAGGAAAGAAATAGCAACACTGGAGGAGCCAAGAAAGTCCTACGTGCAGAGATGGGTTGGGTGTGGGCCAAGCAACCGTGTGAAGTCCAGATGTCTGAACACTAATCAGTAGGATAAAGTTTTCATATCAAAACACTTTCTTAGAAAATTTCTCAGCTTTCCTGCTGAGCTGAAGATGCAACAGGAAGGGACACCCCCTACTCAATTTTCTTTTCTTCTTTCTGTGAACTCTAGTTTAACAAGGGTGGAGACATTAAGAGGGAAGAAACTAAAAACAAAACAAGCAATAACCTCTAGAAATGGTGAGGGGCTTCAAATATTGAAATCTCATGAATTGTCTGCACAAGAAAGCTACTTCCCATAAGAATAAATGGCAAATTTGTCAAAATTGCCAAATTATAAATCTGGAATGGGTTACCCTGGTTTCAATAGCAAAAGTAGACTACTTCTAACAAGGTCAAGCATTCAGATTATAAAATTATATTTATTCAAATCTATGTATAGATATAGATAATGGGTATTGTATTAAATATATTTTTATGTAAACTAAAAAAAAAGAATGAAGCCTATCTGTCAACATCAAATGGTATCCCCCTGTCATCTCCTTGGAATATAGGCCTAGCTAATGTATTTTTGTATTTATATTTTAAACAATCCATGAATCTTATAAAATGTTTTAGGTCAACTTATGCAATCATTCTTTGAAGCTAATTGATTTCTATGAATAAGAGAAAGGACTGACATTGTTAACCATGTTTAAAACCACAGAGAGATTATTTAGGTGTCCATTGCTGCTATATTTTAAGTCAGCAAAGGGAATTAGAGCTAGTTCTAGATGTATCAGATATTCAGTTGAAGACAAAACATAAAATCCAGCCCCATTAAAGTCTAAGTTTTACCATTTGGTAAAAGTTTGCTTTCTCAATAAAAATCTTACTATTATAGAGCTTATTTTCTGATAGTTCATTTTTGTTTAGACCAACAATGCTGCACCCACTCAAATACCCTTTCGACTGACTCATCTGGTGAGAATACCTAACCCACAAGCCAGTCAGATGTGAATAGGTAGAGAGAAAAAGCATTATCAAGGGAACATTTTATATTTCCTCAATATTTTTTAACCACTAAGGAATATCTTTAGTTGCTGAAATATAGGGAATAATAAATGACCACAGAGACTAAATAAGAACAGATGCTTTCTTTATTGTTTAAAGGAAAAAGAAAGCAAAAGGTTTTCTCTGCCTCAAGCAAGTCCATCTCTCTCATCTGTGAAACTCTGTGACTATAGAGAAAAACAATAAGCAAACCATTCAAGTAATAATAACCTGGCCATATTCTCTTCTCCAAAATTCTACATGCCCGTCTACACACATGGAGCCCAACCATCTTTGAGGAAAATAAATAATGATTGAAGGTCAAGTGGAATTTTTCTATCTCGTAAAGCCAGGCAGAGAATGAAAGATCACTGCTGAGAAGTTCCTTTACAAACATTCCTTCTTCTTTTTCATTATGCTAACAATGACTCAAGTCTTATTTCACATAGCTGTGGACATGCCAACATTGTTGTATTCTATTGTATGAGCTATTTCTTTTTTCAGTTAGTTAAAAAATAAAGAGATAAAATAAATCAGCTAAATAATCAATTTAACTGACATTGATGCAGTGCCTCCTACGTGCCAGGCACTGTGCTAGAGTCTGGGAATGAGAGGAATAAACCAAACCTTGTTGTCCCAGTGGCTGAAAATTTAGCAGGGTCTCCTATAGTCAGGGAACTCAGTGAAGCACTGTGACAAGAGTCGGTGATATTATGAACAAGACATAGACATAAGGAAAAACAATTTCCTTTGCAAAGTGAACAAAGGCTTTTAACCAGAAACTCCTTAACACAGAGATTCAGATATATTCTTTTAAGGCAGATAAAGAGAAAGATAACATTCCAGGCAAAGGGAACAGTGTGGGCACACGGATAAATGTTTCTAAGAACATGGGGCATTTGGGGAACAGTCAGCAGTTTGGGTTGACTGGAGTTGGAAAGTGGCAGAAATGGTGAGAAAGGCCAGAGTGCAAAGAGAATGAGGGTACAAAGGTGTTCTATTAACAGAGAATTTTTAAGTGCAGACCAAGGAGGACAATGAAGAATTTTAGCAGGGTACTGGCAGAATTAGAGACTATAACATAGAGAGCCCTGGGCTCATGTGTCAGGACATGTGTCAGGACATGACACTTGGATTGAGGCTGTGATGCCAGAAATTTGGGTCACTGAGGAACTGGTCACTGGATCGGGAAACAGAAGTATTGCTGACTAATTTTAATTCTCGAAAACAGTCACTCTTGCCCAGGCCATCCTTACATTTCTGGTTTCATTCTCTCTTTTTTCCAATTCTGAACCTGTCTCATATTTGGGGGTTGAGACAAGTTTCTTTCACTTACAAAACCGGGCTATTGTGTGAGTTGGGCAAGAAGTATATGAACCACCAGAGAAATAAGATGTCCAGGACTGGCCACAAGAGGAGCCCTGGGGCCCTGTGTTTAAAGAACGGCTCAGGATTAGCGATCAGCTGAGGCTAAACGTGAGGCATGGTTGTGAGCACAGTGTAAGAAGGCTGGATAGACCAGATGCTTACCAATTTGCTTTGGGAAACTAAAGCCCTAGAGAAGGATTTAAAAAAAGCCACCAGGGACTACTAACCTATAACAATGGTGATTGCCTTGATAACCATCTTTCCTCTCCACAGATGTTTCCAACGATAGGAAATGCGGAAACATAAAGGCCATTTACCTAACAGAGCTTACACTTAGCTAAACTGGGAAAAATGCACAGAGCTTTTTTAAAGCCTCTGTTGTGATTCCTGGCTTCCTAAGTGGGGATAGGGAATGTGATTACTCAGTTTGATTTTAAAATCTCTCTACTTAATGACACTAGCCCTATATTCTTGTTGAAATCTATACCAGGACAACCCATCAGACCAACCTGAAAAAAAGATGGTGCTAAAAATACTCATGCTAATTATTTGGCCATAGGGCAGAACTTTTTGCTTTGAAGCTTCTAAGAGATATTTGCTTTTCTGATGATGACAACACAATGCTTGTAAATGGCCAGCCAACCAGAAAACACCATCTCTAAAATTTGTGATGTAAACTTGTATCAGCTTTTATAAATACTATCTGCAGTTTAGTACTAGGTAGGTGAAAAAAAGATAAACACTGTGAAATATGAGACTTACAACCTTACTATTCAGTATGATCCATGGACCAGCAAGCAGATCGGTTTCACCTGGGAGCTTAGAAATACACATTTGTGGGCACCACCCCAGACTTGCTGACTCAGACTTGGCATTTTAACAAGATTTTCCAGGTGATTCCCGTGCAGTCCATTGGAGAGCCACAAGGACGGTTTCATATGGCAGGCATTTGGGGCAAAGAGCCAAGTGGTCTTTTCCTTTTAGACATAATTTTTTTTTATTATATGTTTGAGGGTTTTCTCTCACTCTAAGCTAGAAGCTATTATTGTTATTTTTTAAAGCATGTATAGAGCTCTTTAGTAGTCTGGCAAAGCCTATAAGCCCTTCCACAGAATAGTTTCTAAATAATAAAGGCAAATATATATGATAAAGGAAACCAATTATATTGAGATATATTAAGTTATCAAAATGGTAACAAAAGGAAATATGAGATATAGTTGTATATATGTTTTTATATTTAGGCATTGAAAGACAATATCTAGAAGCAGAGCTCCTACAATTTTGAACTTGTGATAAGTGTCAACTACATTTGAGAATACCTGCACCAACTATATAACATGATATAAAAATATCTGTGACAAAGTTGTAGAAACCTCTAATACTAATGTGGCTTGTTCCCTACATTCATAATTAAAGGAAGTATTAGATATCAGTTTGAGGTTAGTAAAAATGAGATGTCATTTTATTCCAAACCAACTTAAACACCACTGTTCTCTCCAAGGGCCCCAGGTCGAGAACATCTGTTCTAAGTGGTTAATGTGGAGAATTCGCAAATCCTTAGTTTTTTCCATCAGATCTATTTTCTCAAACATTGCGTATGTCACAGGAATATTTACAGAAAGAATTGTGTTTGTAGCTATTTACATTTCACATTCCCTTACTTAGAGTTTAAAAAAAATCTCATTTCGGTTTTGATTTTGTATTCTAATTTGATTAATGGTGTTGCTTGAACAACAACAACAAAAACAGACTGAAATAAGACGTGTATGTATTAAAAACATCACAAGCAAACAGTACAATAATGTCCTCATGAAAAAGACAAAGCAACTTGATGGCGGGGCACACATTTTACCTCCTCAGTTGTTTTATTTATATAAAAAATGCAAAATAAACAAACAAAAACAGAGTCTGGCATGTAGTAAGCATGCAACAAATATTTGTTGAGTGACTCAAGGTACCAGAAAGAAAAATAAATGTTCAAAAGGATTTTCACTAAGAGCCACTACTCATTTTAGTGATAACTACATCTAATTGACTTGCAATAACACTGTTATAGGAAGGAATTCATTACAATAAGTGAACTGAATTGAACATTCCTTCAAGTTGTAAGATTCAATAATTTTAGTATAAACAGATGGACCTAGGGGTCAAGAATGATCTGATGTTATGTTCAGGAAGTGGCTTTGGCACTGTCAACTATAAGATAATTTAAAATGCTTTTTCTCATTGTTAATATTTAAGGAGTTCTGGGAAATGTGTCCATTTATTTCACAATTTAAAATAAACAAGTCTTAATAGTAACCTTTAAATATCTCTGAACAAAATTATCAGCAAGCACCATTAGAAATGGCTTTATATTATCTGTGAATCTATGAACTCATTCCAAAACATCAGTTCTTCAATCACTTATAATTGAGAGTTAAGTATATTCAAGATAGCTGCTAGAAATGGACCAAAAGCAGATAGAGGATACAAGCTGCTACTACCTTGTCCTCATAATATGTCTTCAGATGAAATTTAAGAAGTTCATGGCTTTGTCATTTTTATTTTGTTGTAGCTATTATAAAAGTAGGTTTCTCTGGAGTAATTTTTATCATACTCATTCTAGTTGATCCAAAGTGTACAACCAGAACTCATGTTTTTTTTTTTCTAAAGCAAATAAGGTTTTCTATTTGCTAAGAAATTTAATTCTAAATGTTCTTTCCTAGGTCCATTGGTTTAAATGTTCATTGTGACCCACTATACACAATTTCTAAGCTTACATCTTGGTAGTGGGCAGAGTAGATGTACCCTTGCTGTAGTCCATGGCATTATTTGTCATCTGTACATTTTAGAAGAGATTCTTTATCTAAGCCAGTACTTCTCAAAACATATAACTCTAGATAATAATCCCCCAATATGTCCCTTGAAAAACATGAGTTCTGTAATTAATTTGAGAAACTCAACATACTATGCTTTCCCTTAGGAATTCACAATTACATTACAGTATTAAAGACTTTGCAAGCATTATAGTATTTATGGAGATGCACACTGCTTTGGTTTTAATTTGCTCTTCTTTTTCTATTGCCTTAATTTATACAGTGAGATTATTTATTTGAGACCTTACAGGTATAAATTCCATTCTAAGGGCTGCTTTATCTGCATCTTGTAACTTTTGTTATACTGTGCTTTCATTTTTCTTTCATTTCATTTTAAAGTATTTTCTAATTACTCTTGTGAATTCTTCTTTGACATTTTATTTTAAAGTGATTTTAATGACCTATTTTAATCTGAATAGTATGCAAAAACTTTGCTTCTTTCTCTCCCCCTCTTATGTATTATTGCTGACATATAAATTATATCTGTCTATTGTCTTTTCTTGAAAGGTTGAATGATTCCTATTAATGTTTCTTATAGGGCAATTTACTAGTGATGAATTCTCTTCTTGTTTATCTGGAAATTTCTTTATTTTTCCTTTATTTTTGAAGAAAAATTTTTCTGAATGTAGAGTTTTTGTTGGCAGTCTCTTATTTCAGCACCCTATGTTTCTCTCCTCCATGGTTTCTGAAAAGTTGACTGAGAATCCCTTCTATGTGGTAAAATTTTTTTCTTGCTACTTTCAAAATAATCTCTTTGTCTTTGGTTTAGACAACTTCATGTGTGTAGGTGTGACTCTCTTTGAGTATATCCTACTTGATATTCATTGAGCTTTTTGAATATGTAGAATAATGTTTTTCATCAAGTTTGGGAAGATTTTAGCCATTATTTCTTCAAATTTATTTTTTTTTGGCCCTTTCTCTTCTTCCTTTCCTTCTGGAACTTTTATTATGCATATGCTGCTTAATGGTATCCCAGAGTCTCTGAAGCTCTGTTCATTTTTCTTGATATTTTTTTCTTCCTGTTCTCTAGGCTGATTCATTCTTTGCTACTTCAAATCTGCTGTTAATCTCATCTAGTGAATGTTTTATTTCAGTTGTTGTACTCTTCAGCTCTAGAATTTTTATCTGGTTCTTTTTATGATTCTTATGCCAGTATTAATATTCTCTGGTGAGATGTTATTTTCACACTTCCTTTTAGTTCTTTAGACATTTCCTTTAGTTCTTTGGGCATATTTTTAAAACTTTACTTAGAGTCATTGTCTATTACATCCAATATCTGGGCTTTTTATTTTTGAGAATGGTTTCTATTGAGTCTTTTTTCTTTTTCCTATGTATGGGCAACACTTTCCTACATCTTTGCATGTTGTGACTTTTTTGTTGAAAACATTTTAGATAATGTAAAGTGGCAACTCTGGAAGTAAGATATTTCCCTATCCAGGATCTGTTGTTATAATTTATTGCTGTAGTTGTTGATGTGTATTTGTTTAGTTTTCCTTTTCTGTGGATGAATTCTGTGAAATATGTATTTTTTGTATTGTATAGCCATGAGAGTTTATGCTCAGTTTCTAAGTCAGCTGACTAATGATTAGGCCAAAGTTTAGTTAAATGCTTTGAACCTATCATATAAGTCTCCCCATCTTTGTCAAGTCATCTTGGTGTATGTGTTGGGGCATACTCCAATGCTCTAGAAGGCATTTTACAACTTTGCTTTAATCTTTACTTGCTGATTGTTCTGAGCCTCAAGATCAGCTAACATGAGAGATTTGATTCTTTTCATGCCTTTCATTTGTATAGCCCTGCTTATGGGTTTGGCCTTCTAGATTCCCAGGAATATGTCAAAGCTTTTCAAAGCCCATTATAGATGGTTTATTTCCTAGATTTTTTGTTTTTTCACTCAACCACTTTTTAGCTCTGACATATTCCAGGGAGTATGCCTTCTCAGACATCTTTGATATTAACAATTGTTATTGGTTATTTTTGACAAATGTCTTGTGGAAAGTGCTGTTTGCATAGAGCAAGTTCTGAATCAAGTCAATTAAAGACAAATCCTTAGAACTGATTTTTAATGAGCTGCCAGGTGAAACAGTGACAATTCTCTGGCAATAAAACTTTCTGGGGTGCTCCAAACTCACTCTTCCCTTTTCCAGTTGCTGATAAGTAGCTAACTCTCACAGCTACTGTAGTTTTGAGGATGTTTGCTTTCAAGTCTACCATGGACCTGGGGAAAAAAGTGATAGGATCAGGGCAAGTTAAAATGCACAAAGTCATGGTTCTTACTGAAATTCAGTCATTTTCTTGAATAAACACCCCATGGAATATTGTAAGTCTTTAGTCAATTTTCAGAGTTCTGAAAAAGTTGATTTTGACAATCTTGCTAGTGTTGTCATTTATTTTATGGAGAAGCTGATTTTCAGAGCTCCTTACTCCACCATTCTGGGATCTGAAAACAGAGAACTATACAATAGATCTTCAAAAAGTTCATGGAAAATGAATATTATTTAAAAAACTATGCATGGATTTCAAAATTTTTACACCAAAATAAACTTGAACTAACTTGTTTAACATGTCTGTACAGGGTATAGTTTGAAACACTAAGAAGGACAAGACATTAATTTGAAAAGAGTGCCTATCCAACCAACATGAATTCTGCTAAAACTGAAGCAAGAACAAACATCAAATTTACAGTGAAGCTTGGACGAAAGAACGGTGAAATCATTGATGCTTTATAAAAAGCTTATGGGGACAATGTCTCAAAGAAATCCTCAGTTTACAAATGGATAACTTGTTTTAGGAAGGGCTAAGATGATGTTGAAGATGAAGCCCACAGCAGGAGATCATCCACATCAGTTTGTGAGGAAAGAAACTCATCTTGTTTGTGCCCTAACTGGAGAGGATCAATAGTTAACAGCAGAAAAAATACCCAACACCATCAACATCTCAATTGGTTCAACTTACACGATTCTGACAGAAAAATTAAAGTGGAACAAGCTTTCCACTTGATGAGTGCCTAAACCATTGCACACAGATCAGCTGCAAACAAAGGCAGAGTTTTCAATGGAAATTTTAAACAAGTAGGATCAAGATCCTAAAGCATTTCTTTGAAGAATGGTAATAGGAGATGAAACATGGGTTTACCAGTACAACCTTGAACACAAAGCACAATCAAAGCAATGGCTACAAAGAGGTGGAAATGATCAAATCAAAATAAAAGTAGACTAGTCCAAGAGCAAAGGTCATGATAACAGTTTTTTGGGGGGATGCTCAAGGCATTTTGCTTGTTGAATTTCTGGAGGACCAAAGAACAATAAAATATGCTTATTATGAGAGTGCTTTGAGAAAGTTAGCCAAAGCTTTAACAGAAAAAGTTCTTCACGAAAGCTTCTCCACAGAGTCCGTGACAATGTCCCTGCTCATTCTCCTCATCGAACAAGGGCAATTTTGTGAGAGTTTTTATGGGAAACTGTTAGGTACCCATCTTATAGCTCCTTCTGACATGTTTTTGTTTCTTAATCTTAAAAAAAAATCTTTAAAGGGTCCCCATTTCCTTTCAGTTAATAATGTAAAAAGACTGTGTTGACATGGTTAAATTCCCAGGACCTTCAGTCCCTTGGGGATGGACTAAATGGCAGGTATCACCACGTAGAAAAGTGTCTTGAACTTGATGGAACTTATGTTGAGAAAAAAAGTTGATTTTTAAAAAAAATTTTGTTTTTTAGTTCTATTTTTCCACAAACATTTTGAAGTCCCCTCATAATTTTAAATCATGCAATTTCTGATGTTGGACCATTTTTGACTTATAAAAAGACAATTTCATATGGTTCAAAGTAGTATATTATATTATGCATTAACCTGAGCCTAACTATAGGCAATAATTTTGGGGAGTCCAGTGGCGTCAAGTTTAATATTATGGTGTACTTGTTTCTCACTAAATACAGTGATAATAAAGGCAGAGCGTCTATTCTGGTCCAATACAATACCTTCCTTCTCAACATGCTGCTTTTCAAATGTATTCGGCATTGTTTTTATTTTATTCTATCTGGCCTAGAATTCATTAGATCTTGGTTTAGGCATTATTTTTGAATGCATGGAACAACCTCATTGTTTGCATTTGTACCTGTTCAAAGTTCATTTTAAATGTATACTTTTATTTATCAATGGTTGTATATTGAAGGCTGCCTCTCCAATTCCTTTTTCAAAAACAGATGATGCTCTTTAAATGTTCACCCTTATTTCAAATGCTGTCTACTTAGTGCTTGTGCAACTTACTTACTAAGTTGAGTTATTTGCCTTGTGTCTCCATTATCTATAGTAAAGAGCACTTTCTGCCAAGCAGTAGAGGTTGGAAGTGTTATAAATCCTTCCTGGCAGAAAAAGTCACTTCCTGACCTGAAAATAAATTTCCCCTGCATGGCATTTCCTGTGTTACATGATTAACTCTTCCTTCTTTAGCTGAAACACAGGAAAGATATTTGCCATTTCTTTGCTTTGTGCCCTATAGCCCAGAGCTTTTAATTACCTAGCTTGAAAGGAAATCCTCCTCTAGCTCTCTACCATCTCCTGAATTAAGTCCAACCCCTTTACCCTGAGTTCTGTCCATTACTGTTTTTCCAGTGGCTTGAAAAATGCCTGGAACATAGCAGGTGTTCAGTAAAGTATTTGTTGAATGAATTAATTCAAGGACCTTTTTAAACTTTCTAACCTCATTTCTTCTTTAATAATCAGGCCATCCTCTGAGTTCAATGGGATTTTCTGACATTGACTGAATGCTCCATGTGCTTTTCATATTCTTTTTCTTATGACACTTCTTCTGCCTCAAATTCCCTGTCCATGGGCCTCTTCTACCTATGGAAACTATGTACCTCCTTCAAGACACTTCCTTTGCTCCCTGACAGTGCTAATTGATCCCATGACACATCATGTGTGCCTCCATTTCGTGTTTCACTATAGGCTGCCTTGTATTCAAATCAATTGTAAAAATTATTACATACATGCTGTGCTTCAGGCATCTCTTACGAAGCATTTTGGATCCTCTCAGTCTTACTTGTGCCTTGGTACAGTCACTGCTGTGTAGACCAGCTCTGTGTGGGCTCAGATACACTCCAGCAAATACAACCTGCCAGTACTCTACCTGATGCCCCTGTTTATCCCCTTTCTCTTCCTGCAGTTAATCTCCCTATGGATATTGAGGCATTAAAGACTGAAAAAATCTATTTTGATCCCATACATACACAACTTAGAAGTATGGGCTATTGCAGGCTATATGGGGCAAAACTCACCAATAGGAGACAGAAAATGGTAAATAAATTCTTCCATCCTTTTCCTCAAGGATAGGCTGTCTGAAAAGTATTGTTCAGATGACTTTCAAAAAGACTGTCTTGTGAGATCAAGCAATCATTCACATTTGATAGCTGACAGCACTCAGCTTCACAGAAAATTCTTCTTTCCCTTTCTACAGCCCACTATTCCTTTTTCTCTTGCTCCCAAAAATGTTACTTCCTAATAAAAATGCACATAAGCTTTTGCCATATGCTTTTCTTTCTGGGAAACCCAGACTGTGACATCATATGTGCCTATACTCAATGCTAGGAATAAAAAAAAAAAGAACAAGATATAATTCTCATCCTGAAAGATAGAGTTGGGGGAAAGAAACATGAATTTTATCCAAAACTAGAGGTACTCCACGCAATAATCAAACTATGAACAAAGTACTAAGGGAACATAGATGAAATGACATTAAATGCTGCTAGTGGACATAGGGTCGATTGACTCATTACAGAAGATAAGATTGAAATAGGCTTCAAATGAGAAGAATTATGCCAGGTGGGTAAGGGAGGTGAGAAAGTGCCGCTGAAACCAAGAGAGTAGCATAAATGAAAGGAAAAGAGGTGCAAAAATGCATTATAGACAGTAGCTATTTAATCATTTGTATTCCAGATTTGATTATAAATTATTTGAGGGAAAGAAACAAATATTATGCAACTTGGTAGAATTTATTCTTTCTTTCATTCAATCAGTAAAACTTGCAAAGTCCCTGGCACTTAATAATTGCTCAGTATGTGAGTGTTGCTTAGATCTGAGTTCTTAGCTATTTTTTTACAAACTGAAGACCAATTTAAATGTCTAAGTATTTTTTGCTATCCAAGAGCAAATGGAAGTTTATCGCTTTGTTATTTTGACAGAGTTTTTGATTTAATAGTGGGGAAAAAGTTGTGTACAAATTACATCTATGCAAGTCATCTGCGAAATGGCTCCTATAAGAATTTATGTGAAAAAGAATTCATATGCAGTCCTCGTGTGCAAATTCCTAGGATTAGGGAAAATGATTGCAAGGATATGGAAGTTCAAGGGCGGGAAGAACTGTCAAGACACAGAAATGTTTTTGTGCTCACTTCTCACTCACCACATTGGATCTTGCATACATTTTGGCTATATTTTACTTACTGTTCTATGAAAATAAGACCTATTCTTTAAAAATAATTTCTTTGAACATTTGCTGGGCACTTAGCATTTGCCAGCACTGTGTTAAGTGATAGGACAGAACAGACAAGTCAATTTATTCTCCTTTGCCAACACAATAGATTAGTGACGGCTGCCTGGAGTACAGAGATGCGGGTTTTTAAGCCAAGTCTTGGATCAAACTAAAAGCATTCTGTGATCAATAAGCAATGTCTGTCCCTGAAGAGGGAGAGGGGAGTTGGAATGCATTTGCCTTACATTTGCTCTGTCCTTGCCTGAAGAGTGCAGAATGAACAAAGACACTTGCCTTCGAGGAGCTCATGAGTTAGTGATGACACTTGCGGATAACTAGCTAACATGGCTTAAGAAAGTGGTACCAGAGCCAGAGGGGGAGCACCTTCAAACTTTGAGGAACAAGGTTGAAGATATTTCAAAGAGAGCCACTTTAATCTATTTTATATTCAGTGCTTTCCGACTCTAAGATTAAATTTGAAAAACATCATTACAGAATTAAAAGTATGAAAAACACTGACATCATCCAACTCTTCTAAACTTATTTCCCAAATTATTCATCTGTTCTCACCATGGTTGGATTCTGAAATATTGGTTCTCTTCCTGTGTGTGTGCATTTAACCTCCTCTATGAGCTCCCCAGAGACAAGGATCAGAACATCTGCTTCATTTCACCTCCCACTGCACCCAGGAGAGTAGTTTTTAATGAATCAGTGAGGAACTAAGGGAATTTAATCGTATTTACCCCTAATATGTAGTCAGTCAGCTTCAGTGGTATGAAAGTTCTGAGAACAGGGAGAGAGAAAACCCCAATAGTTAATTCTGTTTCAACCTTAAGGAAATCTCACATTGGCATCCAATGATGCCTTCACCTGATATTCACTTGAGTAGCAGCATTTTTGCCAAAGGGCCAGATAC
This sequence comes from Cheirogaleus medius, assembly GCA_008086735.1. NCBI lineage: Eukaryota > Metazoa > Chordata > Mammalia > Primates > Cheirogaleidae > Cheirogaleus > Cheirogaleus medius. The sequence goes on along the minus strand of VBSM01000813.1, from coordinate 5,688,814 downwards.
GAACAGAGAGAATCAAATTCATTAAATTCCAGCTGTAGTGGCAATAAAATCATGGAATATTATATAAGGACAGTGAAAGGGATGGATAATTTAAAATAACAACAAAAAGCTCACTTGCCTTGACAGCAGGCAGACGAATCATCTAGCCTGGCTGCCTGGCATTCAGGTTCACTTTGCCAGGGTCCCTCAAGTGGCTTCCTGTTCTTTGTCCTATGTGGAGGCTGCTGGGCCATGTCATACCTCCTGACTGGGCAGACAGAATGCTTTCAATTTAGACCACAGAGCTCTCAGCTCAAGAAAGGGCAGAAATTTGGACAAACCCAACAAACAGATGATTGCCTTTGGTTTGATTCCAAATGGGAATCAGTGCTGCATGGCTGCTGATGGCCAGGGATTGCACAAGGTAGAGATATATTGATAACTACATAATTTTGCAGTGATTTGGCACTTGGCCATGCCAGCAGAGGCCCCACAATAAGTCACGATTGTAAGATTGCAACTGCTGGGAAGGCATGTACAAATTAGCATTTTCACTCAAGCTAAACCAAGCCTTTCCTTTCCTTCCCTTTGCTTCTCTTCCTTTCCTTTTCTTTCTTTCGCTGCTCCCCTTCCGCATGCAGCATGGCATTTTCACAAATATCTAGAACAGCCTGTGCAAATAGACTTCCATTTTAAAATTTAAAATGTTTTCCACAGTACATCAAAGAACTTAATGATGAAGGCATGTATGTATGAGAGAGGAAGCACACGATGTACCCTGTGAATTCACAAAGCTTTGACAAAAGGGGAATAAATGAATAATGTTATAAGGATTTTAGGTTCTGACTTGAAAAATAAAGTCAAGAGAAATTTAAACCTACCACTTTCCTTCTGCAAGCTTTTTGTTATTGAGTTGATAAATCTGTACTTTATTACCAGAGAGTTAAATGAAAATGCTCATTTTCCCATGAACAGCTAGAGTATTCCTCACAAATTATATCCTCAAGAGGAGAGACAGAGAGGTAGATGGGCAAGTATAGACATATCCAGCTGTAAGAGGTTTTGGAGGAGAGAGCTGGGCAAGAAATATATCTATAGATCTCATCAGCAAACAGGTTGTGGTAGACTGATTGATTGAATTAATGGTTCCATTCCTTCTACCCTCCAAGTATCCATGCCCTTTGCAATGTTATTTTGCAGTTCCTCCCATTTCTACCCTCCTGTTTGACTTTAGGCTCAACCATGAAAATTACTTTGGCTAGGAAGATGTTAGCAGACTCTACGTAAGCAAAGGCTTGGAATACATTTATGTGGTTAGGCTCACTCTCTTCTGCTTTTGCCTTCACCATAACAAGAGCCTGTCTCTGTTAGCTTGCTGGTCTGAAGATCTAGGCCTAACCTACAACTTAGGTCCAAGCCCAGACAGAATGGATTAACTGATCAACAGCTGATCCTCAGATACACGAGTGATAATAAATGACTGGTATTTTAAACCACTAAGTTTTGAGGTGGCTTGTATGTGACAATAGCTGACTGATACACAGGCAGTGTTTGAAAATTGGAAGACAATTAGTTCAGCCAGCATAGAACTGTGAGAAACTATGCAAAGATCAGGAAAAGTACAGGATAAAGCCAGTGTGAGTAAGACATAGTCCATCTGGTTGAGAGCTTCCCTACCCTTATTCTAGGTAAAAATAAGAACTTAATTGAAGAGTAGAAAGAAGAACATAGTAGAAGGCGTCTGTTGGAAGTTCAGAGAAATATAAATTCTTATTCATCAGCCTTTTTTTTGTTGGTTTGTTTCTACCATGAAGATCACCACCCTTTCTGCACATTAATCAGTAGTAGTAATAACTACCATTTACTGTGTGGTTACTGTGTGCTGAAGATTTAATTAGATATTTTGCATATACTATTTCATTTAATCCTTCCTTACCATAATCTGGTGTTATTATCTCCATTTTACAGATTAAAAACTAAATTTCTGATAAGATATGAAAATAGAAGATGACAGAGACTATAATTGGTTTGTTTTGCTTTTTCCTATACTTGCCTTATCTCTTTTTTTGTATTTCATCCTCTTGTTCAGTATTCTGCACCAATCCATGTCAGCTAACACTGGTCTATGTTCTAATCTTACTGACACATTTCTTAAATTTTTTAACTTTTAAACTTAATTTTTTTCATTGTATCCAGAAACTTTTAGCATTTGGCTATAATATAATATATATGAATGCTTTTTATATATATTTAGCTAGCTGAATTGGTCTTGTGTAGACATGGTATGAGAAAAAAACCATAGAACTTACCTGTGTCACCTACTTACCTACATTAGCCATATTTTAATTAAAAATCATATATGGATATTCTTTTATCCATTACACTTATAAATAGAATAATTTATCTAAGATTGTGATGAGAACGTCTGAAGTTCAGGTAGATTCATTTAATTAAAATAAATGTTTTGAATGACTAAGTTTACTACGAGACAATGCTTAAAAATACAGTTGGAGGTTTCCAATGAAATCTTCTTATTAAAACATGAATGATGATATGCACGCACACACACACATACACACAGTAAAATGCAAAACAAAACTGAAAAAAAAAACATGCAATTTTAACATAATTACTAAAATCTTGGGGGGATTACCAGAGATCTCAACTGTCATGGAGATGCATTTAAGCACAGAACAGTGCCACTCACAAGAAAGACGAAAGCGGGCAGGATTGATCTTTCAGGGCAACCTCTTGATGTTCTCACTCTTGTTTTCATTTTCTCTTTCCCTTTAACCCTAACACAGAGAGTTTGTATCAAATAGACCATTAGGCAAATGCCTCATGCTGGGCTGTGATATTTTCCCAAGGGTTCTGTCTCCTTCTTCTTTCCCTAGCACCTGTGAGGGGAGGAAGAAGGAAGGGAATGAGTCATGCTAAAAGGTGCCATTTCCTACCCGTGAGTGCTATGGAAATCATAGAGCAGTACATGTTGGGGCTGTTTGTATTTCTGGTTTAAAAGAAATACAGACAATTCCATATTAGTGACACTAGCGTATTATAATAATTGTTGTTATCAAAAAGAACCAGGAAAGAGTGGTGTTCTCCAGCACTCTAACAGTCTCCAGCTGCAATATCGTCTGGATTCACTGCAGTTTTTGAGCCAAGTCTAGGCTATGGCCTGAGCAACCCCAGCCAGTGACTACGGGAGTACTAGGTCCTGGTCATTTCCGTCCAATGCACAGATCTTCTACAGCCAATCTTTGCACTGGAGCTTCCAATTGGGTCTGCTGGGACTTTCCCAGAGCTTCACTGCAGTCTGAGGCTTTTCCTGGCCCATCTCCCTCCCTCCCTCCCTATTTCACAGGTCTCAGACTGATGGGCTGAAGGTTCTCTCTGCCTAATCCTGCTTCTTTTCCCCTTTACATTTCACAGCATTTCGCCTAATAAATCTCTTGGATTTCTAACCCCAGCTTGGTACCTGCTTCTCAGGAGGCTCCACTAACACAGGAAGATCTGTGAATCTAGACCTGAGGATAGAGGCCTAGATGAGATCCAGGTTTGACATTCATCAGCCCTTAGAAAGGGGGGAGTTGTCATGACCATGAATGAAATCTATGGATTGTGTATAAGGTCCTTCTTCTACAGAGTGCCTATTGTATTTTTAAGTTAAAGGTCCAGAACTGGACAAATTTATTCTATGTACAGATAGATCCAGCTGGTCTCACATTATCTTTCCCATTGTTACTTTTAATCCTTGAGTAAAAAGCTTCCTTCGAAGTATAAAAACAACTGGACCCCAATGGGGTTTGAGTCAATAATCTCACATCCAATATAAGAAAATGAAATAGGTAGCCACCACTTAGAGAACAGTATCTAACTGAGGTTGTTTCTTGGATGTTGATGCAGCAACGTGGGTGATATGGAGAAAATGTGACAATGGGGGAACTGGGTTTGCCACCAGCTAATTATAGGACCAAGAACAATGATTCATCCAACTCCTCATGGCATTGGCTGAGTGGAAATTTCCTCTAGTGCAGGCTCAGAACTTCTCTCATTGAAACATTTCACTGCATATATCATTAGTAGAGAAGCCAAGTTCACTACAGCCCTTGTGTTCCTTCTTAGTTTGTTGTTCTTGGCTCTTTCTAGGCTCTCTTGGTGGGTCCCACATCTTTGATACTGCTTCTATTTTCAGAATTCTAGTGAGAAAAGTCCTTTCCCCATTTTAGCTAAGGAGTTCATAACAGGACTTGTTCCTATAACTTTGTTAGGTTAAGAACAACTTTCGGTGCATTTTGTCATATCTTTTAATGTATACTTAAAAATATAGGACTTAATGTTGAAGTAGAATTACTCTAAAGAAGAGTGTCCTATAACAGATTTGCAGGATCTAAAGCAGGGTTTGGCAAACTTTTCTGTAAAGGGCCAGAGAGTAAATATTTTAGGCTTTGCAGGCCTTATTGTCTCTGTTGCAACTACCAGCTCTGCCACTGTAGAGAAAAATGGTCATAGAAGGCACAAATGAACTTTATTTTTAAAAACAGGTGGTGGACAAGATGTGGCCCATAGGCTATAGTTTGCTGACCCTTGTGATCTAAAGCACAACCTAGTATTTTAAGTCATTTAAAACCTGAGGTAAAACATTTACATTATAAATGCATATGTGCAAAGTTCTACAGTAAACAATGCGTTTTCTAGCAACTATTGGTCATTTCAAACTTCTATTCATCTTACTGTAAGTTAATTTATGCATTATATTTTTACAGTTTTCCTTTTAATGAATTGAAATTGTCATTGCTGAGTGTAGGTTGCTATAAAAGAAAACTTAGGATCTTTGAGTTTCATAAAGCAATCCATTAGCTATTATCACGATGACCTTATAAAAATAACAAATATTTTAAGCCATTGAGTTTCAGGTTTATATTTATTGTATTTTTTTTCCATGTTGTGAATGTGTTTCTATTTTTCTTTCCTATTGGTTTGAAAGCAAGGCCTATTCAAATACTTGCTTTTTTTCTCAGGAATTTCACAGTCCTCATTCCACGATGAAGGCAGTAAATAGTTGCCATGGAGATGATTACCTAAGCTCCATTGAGGTTTGTGATTTCTGGCGGGAAATGAGCATCAAGAACAAATGAATTTTTTATAGCACTTTTAAATTTCAAAGCTAACCTTTAAATTGACCTTGTCATATAATCAGTGGGATTATCTAGTTATAATTACTTCTGCTGGTAATGATAAGTTGTTGGATATTAACGCTAAAGCTGAGCTGTAAGGAACACAGAATTAGACATACCCATAGGCCATACCATGTATTTAAACCACAACTCTCTTTGGGGAGAAAGAGCTAGAAGAATGGCTTCTCAAGGTTTCTGAATATTGTCAGGTTTCTTTGTAAATGCAAGATAGAAAATATAAATTTAAGAGTTTTTGCCTCCTGACATGTTGACACTAGCATTTTTTTTTTTTTTAGACTAATGGGAAGGAAATTGGATTGGCAATTAAAATTAGGTTCAAGTACTGGCTCTGTTACAAAGTCCTCTTAGACTAAGTTGCCAGATTTAGCAAATGAAAATATAGAATGTACAGTTAAATTTTTATTTCAAATAAATGATGAGTACCTTTTTAGTATGTAGTAAAAATTATTCACTATTTATCTAAAATTAAAATTTAACTGAACATCCTGTATTTTATCTGGCAACTCTTCCTTAGAGAAATCACAAACATAATCTTTCTGAGCCTCAGTATTTTCATATTAGATTAGTTTTAATCTAAATATCTTTTAGCTTTAATAGGATTTTCAAGGTTAGGAAAGGCTGACTGCTATAACAAATGGTCCTTAATTTTTGGTGGCTTAATACAGCATGAGGTATTTTTCTTGCTCTCACCACTTCCAGTGGGGTTCCGTGGGTTGTCTTTCACCTGGTAGCTTAAAGACATTCTTCTTAAGGACTTCTTTTTATGGCTTTGTCATTTTCAAAATATGGTCTCAATAAAATTAAACAGGAAAATACACCTCTTGCATTGGTGAAAACTGGTGATGGTTACCACTTAGACTAAGGTGCTGATGAATGTTAAATTAACAATAGTCCCACAAAGAAAAATTGGTTCCATGGGTCTCTAGCCAATTTTTGCCCCATATGTTACTTTTGCTCATCTATTCACATTCATATATCTGGTACTATTTTAGGCACTGGAAACAGAAAAATGAACAAATTAAATAAAGTCCTTTACCTTAGAAAGTTTTGTTCTAGTTGGGAGAGATAGAAAAATAAAATAAGTATACATCAGGTATTGTGAAGAAGAATAAAGCAGTATATAGGGATAAGAGTTCATGGGGGGTTATATATGGAGAGTTTTCAGGACCTCTCTGATAAGGCAATATGTAGCAGAAAACTAAAGGAAATGAGAATGTCTAAGGAAAGAGCATTCCAGACAGAAAAGGCAGGAAGTACAAGGCCTAAGGCAAGAATGGCAAGAATGCACTTGGTGAAAAGAATAGCAAGAAGGCTGGGGAGACCAGATTAGGGTGAGCAAACCAGTAGTGGTAGAAGGCCATTGTAAAGACAGGCTTCTACTCTGAGGTGTGCAGCCATTGGAGCATTTTGGGCACAGGCATGGTATAATCACGCAAAATTTTAAAACTCAGGCATTTAAAACTTGTGATGCTTTGTATCTGCTATAGAGTTTATACTCAATAATATAGGGCAAGGCTGTAGAAAGAGATCAGTCATGAAACTGTTACAATATTCTAGGTGAGAGATTTTGGAGCTGAGTAGACATAGCGAAGTTGTAGAGAAGCAGATATATTTAGAATATATTTTAAATGTATAAAAGAGATTTGCTGAAGGTGTAATGTAGTAAAAAGTGAGGAGGCAAAGACTACTCTGAAGTTTCAGGTGTGATCAAGTGGTAGAATAGACTGACATTTACTAATATTAGAAGTCTCTGAGAGGAACAAGGATGGGGGAGATCAGGAGGGTTCAATTTTGAATAAGTTAAATGTAAGAATCCTAAAATAAGTTAAATTAGTCATTTAATAAGTTAAATTAGACATCTAGGTAGAGACATATATCTGGGATTCAGCAGAGAGGTTGAGGCTAGAGCTATAAGAGGTTCATCATCATAGAGATGGCATTTAGGCCATAAGACTGAAGGCAGTCACCAAGAGAATGAATGTAGACAGAAAAAAGAAGAGGTCCAAGGACAGAGCCTTGGAGCAGTCCAACATTAAGAGGTCAAGTAGATAAAGAATAATCAGCAAAAAATAAAAAAAAAATTAAGAATGTGTAGCCAAAGAGCAAAATGTTATGAGAAATATGCACCCAGAGAAGTGATTCAAGAGAAGATTTAATTAAAAGCCAATGTAATAAAAATGTTAAATGCTGTTGGTTAGTTAAATTGAGAATCCATTAAGGGCCATTGGCTTAATCAATGTGGACATCTTTGGTGGCTTTTCAAGATGAAGAAATGAGAATGAAAGCTTTACTAAAGTCAAGCCAAGTCAGTTTAATATAGAATGAGAGGAAAGTTGAGGCACAAATAGAGGGGACTCTTTGAAGATTTTTGCAGTAAAGTAGAGCAAATAAATGATTAGTTCTTTAAAGTAAATCTAAGTTAGCCACTAATTTGATTCCACTAATTCCTCAACCATTTACTACATGTTCATTACATAAAAGGCATGACACTAAATGCTATGGTTGCAAAGATGACTATGACATACTCTGTGTTTACTGCCCTCATGGTTTGGAAGAAAGATAGATGCAAACAAGAAGTACATGTCAGTGTGAAATGTGTTAATGAAGGTACAACTAGAGTGCTATGGGAACATGCTCAAAAGTGGCAATGACCAGGACTTCACTGGTCAGAGAACAATTTAAAGAGGTGATGGTAGCAGAAACCTTTAAAAGATGACTGGACATCAGCAGATGATTAAAGATCTAAGGACATTCCTGGTGAAGGATATGGCATTTGCAAAGTCTGGAGAGCATGGCTCCCACCTCTAATCCTATTGGATTTATAAATCTGTCCTTTTATTCTACTAAGGGCTAGCTCTAGATACATTCCTTAGTGTTTGGAATCCCTCATTCTCTTCCCACATGACCTCTCACTCCTCTACACAGATACACACCCTCATAACATCTGTCATCATTGCCATTCAAAGTGTGGTTTTCATAACATCAGCATCACCTGGAAGCATTTTAGAAATATAAATTTCTTGGCCTCCATCTTGGACCTACTAAATCAGAATCTCTGAGGGTAGTGCCTAGGAACTTGTGTTTTAAGAAGCCCTTCAGGTGATTCTTCTGCAGCTAAAGTTTGAGAAACAATGTGTCTATATGTCTTTCTATTTTCCTTCTTGTCCCTCTTAGCTCCCAGTATTGCAAACACTCAAGATTAGGGTTATGTGTTTTTTTTAACTTAGTCTCTCCCTACCTACTGATAAGAAGTTATTTTATTCTGAATTCTAGCAAATCATTAGAAAACCCTTCCAAAAAAATAACCAAATAAATCATAAGAATGACCTAAAGTGTTGCTATTCAGGGAGTACTTGCATTTTATCCAATTTTGTAAAAAGACATTTCCACTGAAGAAATCAGAGATGAGAGGTATTTTCCTATGTATGTATCTAGGTAAAGATCTTTATAATAACTTCAGACACATCAAAATGTAGCACCCCACATCATTGGTTATTGAGTAAAACCTTGAAACACCCATCGCCATTTCATTAATGAACTTTATTAAGCATCTCATGTAATGAACCTTTATCAGGCACTGCTGGGTGTCATGGGCTGTGGGGAATAGCACAATTATTCTTTCAGGTTATAAGAAATTCTTAATCATTCCTACCATCTTTTCTAAGGCCTACTTCTATTATCCTTTAAAATCATTTAGGTTTAAAACAAGTTTTATTATTATGCCTCTGAAAAATGTCAGTTCACAAGCTGAGCAAGAAGGACTTGTCACTATTTAAACAGGTTGGTATTCCTCAGTCATTTATAGAAGCTGTTTAAAGGGGATCAAGTCTGCACACTCAGAAAATGCCCCCAATCAAAATCAAGGATCATTCACAGTAGGGCTCACCATAAGTGTCCAGAGAGGTAAGTGGACTATTTTCAGAAGCCTGTCTCTTCCTATTGTTATCCTTCTCTTCACTTTCTACCCTCCCACTCCTGGAACATACTGTACATCTCACAGGTATCCGGGGCCATATGTTTTATTCCAAATTAATTTCTGGAAAATAACTAGCAATAACAATAGCTACTGCTCTTGCATTTACTATATTCCAACTGCTAAGTGTTTCAGAAGTGTTACCTCATTTGATCTTTGCAATGGTCCATGAAGTAATTTTTATTAGACTTACTTTAAAGTGGCTTAGGGAAGTTAAAAGAAACTTGCTTACTCAGATTGCAGACTCAGATCTATTGAACTCTAAAGCCATGATTCTTTTCATTTCACAAATACTGCCTCATTTTGCTGCTTTTCCCAGAGGTATTTGTGTTTTACATAGTCTACAATGTGTAGATATGAATGGGTTTGCATCTCCTTGAAGGGAGTTGGGCACTGAGGAACAGGTAGAGATGATCTGATCTGGGTGGCCATGGAAGTTTCTGAAATCACACCATGAGTACTTGCCCTGATACATGAGGGTAAGACTTACAGATAAATGGTTGGGATGACAGAGGTGTCTTCCCTGTCAGACTGAAACTTGCCTGTGGCTCGTTCTCATTACAAGTCAAAGCACATCTGAGAGACAAGCAGAAACCTCCCTTTTATAAACAAGAAATTATTCTTATAAATGTGTGGTTATAACTTTCCCAAATTTTATCATTTTCGGGAAGGAAAATGTGCCCGCCCCAGGAAGACTCCAGCCGTGTACTCCGGCAGTGCACAGCTGTTGAGTGTGAGTTAGACTAAACAGGTGTGAGCCATTTGGGCTTTAGCATGTGTGCTAATTAGCATGTCAGATTGTGGAACACAAAGATTAGACATCCAAGAGTTCAAATGCTGATTCTACAACCTACCAGTTATGTCATCATCTAGTCCATTTGGTGTTGCTATTGAAGGATAGCTGAGGCTGAGTAATTTATAAAGAAAAGAGGTTTATTTAGCTATGGTTCTGCAGGCTGGGAATCATGGTGTGGGCATCTGGTCAACTCTAGGCCTTGTGCTGCATCCACTAATGGTGGAAAGTGAAAAGGGAGTGGGCATGTGCAGAGATCATATGGCAAGGGAGGAAGCAAAAGATGAAAACTTAGGAAGCCAGACTCTTTTTAACAACCTGATCTCATTCACCCCTACAGGAGGGCATTAATGTGTTCTTAAGGGATCTGCACCCATGATTTAAACACCTCCGACTAGGCCCTACCTCCTAACACCAATATACTGGGGATCAAATTTCAACATGAGTTTTGAAGGGCACAAACCCTTCTAACAATAGCAGTCTCTAAATCTTGGCTTCTTCACTGGTATATGGAAATAAAATATCTTAGAATTGCCCTGAGAATTGATGCATGTAAAACAGTTCTGTCTTCCTAAATTAATGGTAGCTACTATCATTATGACTATCAATATCAACTGAACTCAGACATCTACAAGACCCTAGAAATTGCTTCTATAAATTTCTGGTCCCAGAAAATGTGTTCTACTAGTCTGTAGGTAATATTATGATGCCAGTAGGTTAGTATGGAGATGATACTAGTAAATAATTAGTATTTTTTGAGCTCTTACTATGTACTGTGCTAAACATTACATACAAAATATCTTATTTAAGCCTCATAATGACTCCATGTGTGCTAGTGTTACCATATTTTACAGATGAAGAGACTGAAGTGTAAGATGTAAAGTAAACTATCCAAGATTACACAACTAGAAAGGTAGAACTAGGATTTGAACAAAGGTCTGACTTTATAGCTGCCTTCTTCACCAGTGAGTTATAAGAACAAGTATTTGTAAAGTACTTGCTAGAGTACTTTTATTCTTTATTAATTCAAGAGAGATTATTATTCTTGCTTTTCATTTTAAGGTAGTTTTATAAAATAAACATTGAGTATTAGCCTGATTAGCTAAGATATTGTCTTGTGAGTGAAAAGATTATTACCTGGGCACTCAGAATAAAGCATGGCCCCATTTTCATTAGTTACATTAGATTGTTGAAAGCTGTTATTGTGAAGCTGTTCCCATGCCATTAAAATAGGACAGACTATAAATTGGAGTGGTCTTATTGCATTAATTTAGTTGGAGAAGGAGGCAACAGGGAGGAAGAGGGCCATAGTCCAACAGATAAATCTATCCCTTACATCAGCATGCATTGGAAGCTTAAAATGCTCCAAGAAAGCCATTTTGTGATGTAAATAGGGAAGGTGTGGACAGAGAGCTTTTTACAAATCTGCTTATTTTCCTAAGAGAGGCATCCTGTGGGTTATCCCAAAGGAATTCACTTTCCTGCTTGGTTTACCATGGAAGGGAAAGAAGGCCTAACAAATAGCCCTTCCGTTTGCTCAGCTGTGAGATATCCATTAACCAAGCAGAAATTCGCCTGCACACACTGTGTTTGCACAGCCTGCAGTGCCATCTTTTCAGGACCCACCATTGTCTGGAAAGCCCTCAAAAGTCCTAAGTCTATAATAAAGCAAAGAGTTTGCACAGTCATTACTGTCTCAGGCTTGGTTTTTATAGTGCAGCCTATGAATGTCATCAGTTAAATTAAATCTCAACAAGACCAAACACAGTGCATCAAGGTTAAATATGCTCTTGTGTTTGTCGGCACATTAGCCACTTCCTTCCAGACACTTTCTCTCCACCAAACTATTGGAAAATTGATTATAAAGTGCAGAGAGAGAAAAATTCACTTCTCTGAGTTTTATTGAGGAATTTTTCCTTAACTAGCAACCATAAAGCATTTTCCCTTGAGTTCAAATTGAGTACATAGTAGGATGATATTCATAGCTAGCAATTATTTATATGGCCTGGCTTTTGAACACTACTTGCCCGTGTATTTTCTCATTTGCTTGGAACGGGTATCATTATTATTATTTCACTTTACTCATGAGAAAACTAATGCTTAAAGTGGTTCAATGATTTTCCTAAGATTATTCATCTAGAGAGTGGTAGAAACAAGGTTTAGGTGGCTGTAGTTCTGCCTCCAGGGTCTATAATCTTTCCACTACTCATCTTTGTGTTGTACAAATCTACTAGATTCTGCTACTTACAGTGTGGTCCATGCAGCAGCAGCAACAGCATCACCTGGACACTTGTTACAAACGCAGCATTTCAGATCCCACCTTAGATCTACTGAGTCTGAGTCTGCATTTTTTTAAACAAGATTCCAGCTGACATTCAACTTTGAGAAAGGCTCTAATGGTGACTCACAAGTATAGTGTCCCCTTTCTCCAACTTGATAATATATCAATACATACTGGCATTTGAAATCTTGAGTGTTAAATACCAACAGGGCAGCTGAGATCATGCCATTTCTTCAGACATTCTATGAGTTTGAAGATCTATAAGTTCATCTTCATTTCTTGAAAATCTCATTTTGGGTATGAATACCACTGTATCCACAATTGCACCCACACCTGAGCAAGGAAATGATGCTGTGTGCCTCTACCTGTTTGAGTAACAATGTTCCTTTTCATTGGCATAGTGAATTGAGGTGGGGGTGGTAAGCCATCTGGAGCTTGAGCCAGATATTCCATTAGGGGCTTTCTAGTTGATGCAAACTTTTAAATTAAATGTTCAATGCCAAGTAAATGCTTGTGAAATTGCAATCCTCCTGCCATATGGTGTGCTGCTTAACAATGGATTATATTTGCTGTTCCTAAAATAAATTATCTATTGGAAATCAATGCTATGTCCAATAGCCTTGCTGATGACCAGTTAAATGAGCTCAGATAAGTCATTTAAATGCCTTGATTCTTATTTTTCTTGCTTGCAACATTAGATCAGGTAATCTCTATGCATCTCATCCGAGTTTCAGCACAGAATTGAAATTTTAAAATTTACTGAAGATTTGAAGAGTCTGGAAGCACAAAGTGACTTCACAGACAAATAATGTTCTTTCCCCCTGCATTCTTTTGTGAATGGAATCCTTTGAGCCCTTCGTTAATTGCACTTAAGGTAACTGTTTCTTTTATTTTACCTAGTATGAAAGAGCTTTAAAATCTCAGCAATGTAGTCCCACTCAGCTCCAAGATGAAGTATGCAAGATTGAATGTCAAGGAGTCACTGAAGCACTCCAAGGAACTCACTGTATAATCACAGGACCAGATGCTGGTAAGTTAGGGTGAGTGGCCTAGGGGAGGAGCTTATTGATGAAAAATTAAACAACAGCAGAAACCTGGTTCCTAAGAAACAGCTAAATTTGTCACTCATCTTTTTGCATTGGGAATATTCTTCTTTTAAAATAAGCTCCAGGAGAATGGGTTACTCTCAGTGTTTAGGGCGATACAGACCATTTTCTTCTTAAGCAGGTCAGACACTTCCATCTCAGTTTCTTGCCCAAACATGGCCAGTCTGTGAACAGACATTTTAGAAAAGACACAACTCCTGAGGTCAGGGAGTTCTATCCAACTGGTGCTATGTCTTTCAGGGGGGAAAAGCATTATAACCTCAGATACCTGTCAGCTGGGATTATAATAAAAGGGAAGTAGGGTGCGTGTGCACGTGTGTGTGTGTGTGTGTGTGTGTGTGTGTAGTAGGGATAGAGTTTTAGAAAGAAAGAGAAAACTGATCCTAGAAGCTCAGGCAACACGGGATTGAATAAAGTCCAATAATCCTTAGCACAAGGCCTAAACAATTTCAAAGGCCATATTTCTAAGTGGAAAAGTGTATGTAATTTTACTTCAGTGGATTCTGACCCTCCACTCATGTTAGTGAGCAGGGCAGGCATGGGAGTATTTAAATGAGAGCAATCATGGGAAGGGAAGAGAGCAAGGAAGCCAGGGCCTGCACGCCAGCGCCCAGGAGAAATGGTAGGCAGGGTCCAGGGCAATGGCCTCTCCACGGGTCCTCGAGCCTTTCTGGGCCCTCCATTTGTCAGGTTTGGGGGAGCACAGGGATTTTCTACTGAAAGCCCTTTCAGTGAATGAAGAGCCCCTAAGACTAAATGACTGTGCAGATGTTTGCTCAGGTTAATATTCTTGGAATTAACTAAAAGTCCAGAAGTCTCATGATTTCACATGAATCCTAAGTGTCAGCCACCAGCTCTTGTTTCCTTCTCTTTTTCTCCAGACTTATAATAAAAAAGGCATTTTATATTAGCTATCAGTATACATGCATGCATTTATATAAAACTGAAACAAACGGTTCATAAGATAATATCTTTATTATATGTGATGTACTCGGATAAGTTTTTCTTTATCGGATTAAACTATTTTGTTATAAAGAAAACAGAAGCAAACCCATAGTCATCCTTAGATTTGGAATAAAAGGGGCATTTTCTCACGGGTGTGGCCAGTTTGTCCATTAAGCAGTTGTTTCTCAGCATCAGAAACTCATTCTCTGGAGCCCCCTGTGAGCTCTGCTGCTGGCCATGCTGGAAACACTGGGGGGGTGGGGGTGGGGGTGTCACTGAATGCCTCAAGTCAGAAAGGCTGCTGTGGACAAACCCCTGTTTCCCTTGTTCCCAACAAGGTCCAGCCAGCAAAACAGAAACCAGACCAGTAATTTTAACAGAGAATTTAGTGTAAGGACTTGGTAAAACATGTAATAGAGGATTAATAAGCCATAAAAGGATCCTGGAGGTAACAAAGATATAGTAACTATAGGAAGCAGCTACCACCTCTTGGGGGATAAAGAAACAATTGGTTTATTAAAACTTTGGGACTGGCAGAGCTGGGACTCAGGCCTCTGAAGAAGGGGTGCTGCCAGCCAGAACCAATGCCTTAGGAGCTTAGAAGAGGAAGCCTGCAGAATTAAAACATAGATCTCCAAGGTGGCAGAACCAGCCAGCTGGTACTGATGTCTCTGGTAGGTATCAGGGGTGGGGGAGTTGCCCTGCATGGTTGGTTCCGGAAGGAAGAAAAAAAAAATGAAGCTGTAACCAATGGTTGCTAACACAAACTGTCACTGACAGTGGGGAACACTGCCCAGATGACACTGAGAGGACAGGAAGAAAACATGTCCTCCCTACTCCAGCCTTGCAGTCTCTCTGTCTCTACAACTCCCTATCATCAGAGTCTAACAAGGAATCACTGGCGAAGCAGAAATGTGGTGTTCCAGCCCAGCATCACAAAGAGCAAGGAAAAGAGGGTACAATGCTGAGAGATGATGGCTCAATTGCCAGCACACCCATTCCTCAGTTCCCCACGCCCCCACTGCACAGGCTGTGTAAGAGAGCTAAGAGATTGGGGTAAATCTCTACCCAAGAGGTGGTAGCTGCTTCCTATAGTTACTATATCTTTGTTACCTCCAGGATCCTATTATGGCTTATTAATCCTCTATTACATATTTTACCAAGTCCTTACACTAAATTCTCTGTTAAAAATACTGGTCTGGTTTCTGTTTTGCTGGCTGGACCTTGTTGGGAACAAGGGAAACAGGGGTTTGTCTACAGCAGCCTTTCTGACTTGAGGCATTCAGTGACCCCCCCACCCCCATCCCCCAGTGTTTCCAGCATGGCCAGCAGCAGAGCTCACAGGGGGCTCCAGGAAATGAGTTTCTGATGCTGAGAAACAACTGCTTAATGGACAAACTGGCCACACCCGTGAGAAAATGCCCCTTTAAATACAGAGAAAATTCACTACTTACATTGAATTTTATATAATAGAATCCAAGGAGAATTTTATATAATTTTATATAATAGAATCCTAGAATCCAAGGAGAAATAATTCAGCAACAACTTAAGTTAAATTATTCACTGGGGCTCCAGTTCCTATACTTGGTCCTTGAATGAGGCCCAACCTTCAACTTTGTCCTCAAAGAATGTCTCATTTTAAAAATTTCTATAATGTGACTCTCAGTCCTTACTTTAGAGAAAACCATTTCCTGCTGCAAGAAGTACTCTGGCCCTGAGATCCATCTCTTTCTCTCCCTCAATCCCAATAGTTTAGTCCAGGCATCCTCAAACTACGTCCTGCGGGCCACAGGCCGCCCGCCCAGGACATTTATCTGCCGCTGGGTGTTTTTGCAGCCGCTGTGTGTCCTGCTTAGACAGCTGACTTGTCCCGGGCCCACAGTGCGCACTCTCCAACGGTCTGAGGGATAATGAATTAGCCCCCTGTTTAAAAAGTTTGAGGACCCCTGGTTTAGTCTATAGATCACAAAGTCTCCCCAATGCAGTGTGGTTCTGAATGTCTGCGTTAAGTCTTAAATAACATGTGGTGGGGGAAACACAAGGCAAAGGAGGGTGCCACAGAAGATAAAGCAAAGTGATCTTGGACATTTCATCCCAACAACTGGCTTCCTTTGAGGTCTCTCAACCTTGTGAGGTAAAGGTACATTTGTCCCTTTTCCTGGCCAGTAAGCAAGTAGCTGTCATATCAAACACACATATGTGCACACACGCACATGCACACAACAATTTTCAGAGGCAATAGAGTCTATATCAATGCTTTGGCTATGGTTTGGATATTTGCCCCCCTTTTGTTATATTGAAATTTTATTTCAATATTGGAGGTGGGGCCTAATGGGAGGTTTTTGGGTCATGGACACAGAATCCTTATGAATAGATTAATGCCCTCCCTGGGGGGTGGTAAGCGAGTTCTTGCTCTATTCCCTTGAGAGCTGGTTGTTAAAAACAACATGGTACCTCACCTTGCTATCTTGCTTCCTCCATGGCCATGTGATCTCTGTATACATTGGGTCCCCTTTGACTTCTGCCATGAGTAGAAGAAGTCTGATGCCCTCTCCAGAAGTAGATGGTAAAGCCATGCTTCTTGTATAGCCTGCCAAGCTGTCAGACAAATAAAAATCCCTTTTCTTTAAAAACTACCCAGCCTCGGGTATTCCTTTATAGCAATACAAATGGACTAAGACAGCTTCTCTACCGGGGTGGTTTTATTTACCAGAGAACATTGGCAATGTCCAGAGATATTTTTGGTTGTCACAACTGAGGATGGTGGGGGGGTGCTGTTCGCATCTAGTGAATAGAGGCCAGGGTGCTGCTAAACATTCTATAATGCACAATAGGCTCCCACAACAAAAAAATTATCCAAGCCCAAATGTCATTAGTACTAAAGGTCAGAAACTCTTCTCTAGATACATAATATAATTTACTCTACAAAGAGTCCCTACACACAATGACACTAATATTTTATACTATTTTATAAAGGGAGGTGGGACTCACAGCATATCCACATCAATCCTCTCCAAAGAAATGCTCTCTCCCATTCCAACCTCATTCTTGGCATCTCTGACTCCATTTGTATGGTGAGATGGGTGGTCTGCTAACAGTTTCATAGGTGCTTCTCTGTTAACTTCTCTGCAGCCCTGCTTTGGCAGTCTAACACCACACCTAATAATGTGGCAGTATCTGACACGTTTACACTCTGATGCTTCACACTTTCCATGTGGCCACAAAGAAATGTGTGGCCTATCTCTGGAAGTGTTCAAGAAACCACAATAGCATCTATCAGAGAAGAAAGTGAGGGTAATTCTTCATGGCCAGTAGAGTTTCTTGCAAACACCAGGAGCATCTCATTGCATTCATAAGTCTTTGAAACAAAATGTGCATGAGCCAATGTGTTGGAAAACCAGTGGTAATAGGCACAGTGTTTTTACTGGGACTGTAGTGTTGGTCGACTCTGACTGGGGGAATAAAGGCTCTGTCTTCCTGAGCCCTGCTCCTGCAGCATAGGATGCTCCCACAGTGTGAGAAGAATTCCAGGCTCTTGGGTCTGACGTGGCAGCACTGTGCACCAGTGAGCACGGTCAAGGCTTGGCAGGACTCAAAGAAGGGTTTTCTGCTAACCTTGCCTGCCTGACTGAGCAACATCTCAGGGGTGTTAAATCACAAACACTTTGAGAAATAACTTTGAAACCAGACCCATAGAAATTAAAGTCAAGTTGGTGTTCCTCTGAGTGTGGTATTCACATGAAGAAACACGGTCCCAAAGGTATCCACCTGCCTCCAGAGCAGGGTTGGTAGGATGAGAGATTTCTGGTAATTAGAAATCAGAGAAGAGGAGCCTGTGGTTTAATATTAGCCTTATGCTGCTTCCTCTATTTTTCTGGAAAATAGTTGAGGTTGGGGTGTGTTTTGTATAGTTAGTGTGTAATTCAACAAAGAAATAAAAAAGCAGTACTTTAATGGGTTCCTTACATGGAGGAATAAATTCTACTTTCTCTGTTTATGGGATGGGCAACCTGTTAACATGCTGCTGGCTGAATTACCTTTGACTTAAAACATCTGAAGGCAATAAATTCAAGTTTCATCAGGTGACTCATAGGAAAGGCACTTTCCCCTTCTCCAGAATTCCATTGGTTCTTATGTGTGCATCATAATCACCTGCAAGGCTTATTTAACAGATTGCTATGTTTCTGATTTAGTAGGTCTAGATTGTGGCCTGAGAATATGCATTTCAGACAAGTTCCCAGGGGATGCTTTTGCTGCTGGTCTGGGATAACTCTTTGAACCATTATCCTAAGCAGTATGATCAGACTAATTTTTTTCTATTCATATTAACATTTTATTTACACATAAATATCCTAGGAAAGCTGAAATTTTCTTTTGAGAATTTCATGTATTGTTCCTTCATTCTAAGTTAGGTAAACAAAAGCGCTGTCACAATAGTTTTGTACTAATTAAAATGTAGAGAACGCCAAGTAAGCATAATTATTCTTATATTCTTTTGATCAGACTAATTTTAAACCAAAAATTATTCATGTGAGTTCTCCTTAAGAACCTCAGTTACCCATTGAATACATTTCATAATCCTAGCCCAACTTTCAAAACCCTTCAAAATCTAACCTACTTTCTACCACTCCTTCCTAAGCTCAATTCATACTCACTTATAAGGCACTCTCTGTTGGCTACAGGGCTGTGACCTTTTAGTGTTGTGACTCTTCTCATGCAGTGTCTTCTTCTGCCACCCTGCGCTGAGCTGAGTCCTATGAATGCTCTAAGAAACAGATTGAGCATCACCTCTTTTTCCCTACCAAGCAGAAACTCTCGTTTTGTCACATCCCTTGCTCTACCTTCTTAGCAGTTTGTTCATACCAATAGCAAAGCTCTTCTCATTTCCTTTCAAAAAAATTGACAACCTGCAATGGCACCTACTTTGTGAAGGACAACATGTCAGGCTGTGTGAAGTTTCCAAAGAAGTGTAGGGAAAAGAAAAAAACATGCTCTGCAGTTGGCATGGTTCTTAGTTATATTATTAAGAAATGCAAGAAATATCACATTTCTGTATCTTTATGATTTTTAAAAATTAACTTAATTCTACCATCAAGCCTTTACAGAACTGGCGTGGTCGAAAATTTAAGTGCATTTTACAGCCCTCTCCTCCTCTTAGACAAAGACCAGAATCCAGGAGGTTTATGTGGTGGTGGCTGGAAAACAGAAGAAAGATCTCTAATAGCCAGATCTCAAATACACTGACATCCTCATCATCCAAGCCCACAGTGATGGATCTCTGATTCCATGGCAGGTCTGAAGTATGGGAATCACTGTTGAAGCTGGAAACTTCATGGCCAGAGTCTTGGCCCTGCCTCCTCGAGGTCTTGCTGCCTCTTTGTATAGGACACACTGTGGTTCATGGGTCACTGTTGCTGTTGCAGACCCTAAACTTCTTTCTCTTAAAACACTTTCAGAAGTACAGACAGAAAGAGCCTCAATCTACAAGCCGTGCTTTCCTGTGTGTTTATTTTCCACAGACTCTCGCTAAGCAATAACAAAGATACCCATCAGCAGCTCTAGACTTATCTTCTATGAGATGTGCAACCTGAGGAGAAAGACTTTTTCCCAAGCAGGGTTCTCATTGGCTGACTTGGGTCACGTGTCAACCTCTGAACCAATCATTGTGATTATAGGGATTTGGTTTTCTGATTGCTCAGGTTTGGTTGACATGCCTTGTCCTGGAGCCAGAGCTGGGGTCAGCCCCACATAAGCTGCATAGTGGACAATGGGGAAGGTGTGGTTCTCCAAAAGGAAGAGATGGGATGTGTTATCAGGAGAAAGAGAGCTAGGCTATCTTTATACAAGTCCATGACAGTGTGCAGGAACTCAAAGACTGTTCAACTTTGAAAGTCTTGGCAAGCAAAATGATCATAGAGAAAAACCAGCCTCCTCTTGGTACAGTGGATAAAACCAAAGCTCAGAGAGCTTAAGAAAAAAGCCCTTTACACGGAAAGTTGGGAGAAGAATGGTCCCACCTTTGTTTGCTTTTTTTCTTTCCATTCTCCCTAAATGTTCTAGGGTCTCCATTATTGGAGATCTGCCTGAGCCTATCTTGCTGAGACAAGATCCAAAATTCAGAACAAGTTTATTTTACCTCTCTACAATCCTGCTGGATTCATCAGAATAGATAGAAACATTATAAAGTTAATTATCATTTTAGGTAATATTTCCATATACATCCTTGGATATTCTCTTTCTCCAAGAAAGGTAGCAGCTAAAAATAATGAATACAATGGTGGATATTTCAGATGCTGTTGGCGGAAGATGCTACTTCAAAGCAGAAGGTGCATTCAGTCAACGCTAGACACTGATCATCCATTTCTCCTCTGCACAGCATCTACTCTAGTCAAGAAAGATGTTGGCATTTTGAATAGGAGGAGGTAATGTAGAAAAACATTCATGAAGCATTATCATGTAAATAAAATAGTTTATAAAACAATATATATTATATTATGATCTTATTTATGCCAATAAATATCAGTACAAACACAGGAAAAATGATGTTTAGAAATCTATGAAAATGTTAATAGCATTTACATTTGAGTGTTCACATTATGGCTGATTTTTTTTCTTTATTTTTTTTAAAGGAAACTTTGTAATAAGCATATACTATTAGTTAAATGTATGCATGCATTTCCTTTTAAGACACCATTGATTATAAGAGCACCATAGAAATAACAGCTTCTCAGTTTTAAAAAAATCACTATTTTTTATTACCATTTTAAAAATTTCTACCAAATGTCTGACTTATTCTTGGAGGGAAATAATAAAAACATAGGCATTTTTTCTTTTCAATCAAAGGGAGAAGTAATAATATGAGATCATACTTTGGTTACAAGTTAATGATCATATTCTACACAATGTGGATGTGTCAACATTTTAAAATGTCTACATTCAAATGGACATCTGCCATTAAAAATAAACACAAATCACTTTCCAAAGTTGTAAATTCACAGACATTGAAATAAATAACCAAAAATGAGTATGTTTTAAACACTGAAATCTCTTGACAATGTTCATAGGCCAACTTAAATGCCAAGTACCAATAATGCAGAAAAAAGTGACATCATCAGCTAATTTCTACTTCACTTCTTCATAATGTGGCTTTCTGGTGTTGCACATGGGTACTATGGAGATTAATGACAAATCACATTTAGCAGCCAAGATCATCAACAAAGAATCTTAACGCTAACATTAATCTGTTTAAAAAATAGTGTTTTATGTACAGACATCCCAAATTTTTAATCTGATGGGTGGTTGCCATGGTTTGGGTCTCAGAAGCAGACCTGAGACATAACATCTGGTCAGTTCAGGGAACACTAGCAGGTAAATGGTAAAGGGAGTGAGGGAAGTAAAAGTAGTCAAGGCATCGATCACATGGGCAACTGGAGATTAATTTCATGGAGAAACTTTCAGGGAGTGGAGGAAAACACATACCCTGGACTTATCCTATCCAAGGAGTGAGAGAGCTAAGGTGTTTGCACATATACTCCAGAGTTATTGGTTGAGCACTGCTTCTGAGGATTGTTTAATTACCTGGATTTCTGGCCTGATACTCGTACTTCTAGACAGAGAAATCTGTGAATCTGAGAAAATAAGCCCTCATGCACAGAGAGGCAAACTCTTATTGATGAATGTCAGCATGAACACACTATCAAGTCCAGGGCCTATGGCTGGAGCACTGACAACGTCCTCTACAATGGTCCATGGAACCAGCCCATTCACCTTCATGCAATATAGCAAATCTCCTTCTCACTGTTTATAAACATTTCTTCATTTTTTATAGCTAATGCTGTATCTCTGTTGTCCATCTCCTTAATCCAAATGGTCACATTTTCTGTGTTACAGTTATTGTCATTAGTTGCTGGTAGCCACTTCTGACAATAATGATTCAAAATCCCTTTGCAGCAAGTCCAGACATGTTTGGATTGTACATTCTGTCTTGGCATTTTCAAAATGAGTTTCGCCATCATTAATTTCTGGTGGTTCTATGGAAATTTCACTGCTCTAAAATTTATTCACATAACGACTTTTCTCTGAAACTGCCATTTTGAGATGAGCAGCGATACCTACATTATTAGGCAGCTGGAACTCTGACCTTACAGTCTAAGTGGTCCTATATTTTCATCAAACCACAGTATTTGAGCACGTACGTGCAGATGTCATGGCCGTGTAAGATTCATCCAAAGTGAAGATCCAGCAGTTGAGAAGACTGTGGTTAATAGTCCTCTAAAATAAGAACTACCTGCCCAGAACAGAGGAAAACAACCTGGCTCTGTTACAAAGCTCATTGGACATTTCAGGCAGAGAGAAGAAAAGCAAACTTATTTTTCCTTTTGAAAAAATGTTAATTGAGTCATCACCACCACCGTTCAGTCACCCCAGACCCACATTCCCTTGACCATCAAAATTGTTCTCTATTACTACATGTACACACTTATCTGGCTTTCAGAAATGCTAAAATTTGGAGAAGAATTGTGCCTACAAGAATAAAAGGTGGGGGTTGAGGGAGGGACATCCGCAGAGAGATAAAGGATTTGTTTTAACAGTGTACAACAGAAGTTTCTTGGGAGTGTATTGTCTTCATCTGAGAAAATGCTTTGAAAAGCCTGAGAGAAATGGAAGACTCTGTGCTGGTGTAAGTGTGATCACAGTGGTGGATTGGGGATGGAGTTGCTCTGCACAACGAACGGTAGATGAAATTTGAACTCTTGGACAATGTAGAAGAGAAGGCTTAAGGAGCAAGGCTGAGAGGAGCAGGAGAGGAGTCAAACAGATGAAGAGGGGTGAGGACTGTATTTGGCCAGCAAGATTCCACTGTGGAAGGGTGATGCCTACTTTGTTCCTTGAGAAGTTATGTTGCTCAGAAGCAAATCTTATGCTCTTTTTCTTCAGTTCAGGAAAGTCCATTATTGCCATAAATAGTTTGATGTGAATTATTATTATTATTTTTTTTTGAGATGTAAAGAAATGAACTGAGATTCAAGTAAAGATGGATGTGGAGAGGAACAGAGACCTAGTTCAGGGACATGAGGGGCTGTAGTGGCCCTGAGAATAAAAACTCCACCCTAGAAACTCATAGCAGTGATGCAGTGAGGACTCTGTACATGCACAACTGGGGGACTGGAAGGAGTATGAGCCAGCTGTACTTATGTACTAAGGTTTAATTAACCTTTGATTGAAATTGGGCATATATGTATGTATGCGTGTGTGCTGCTTCCCAGTCATCTTACCATATCGTGGAAAAACTTATTTTTTCTTGAAGAAACTTCTGACAAAAACACATCCTATACACTTATGGCATTAAAAAATAAATACAGGCCAGGCGCGGTGGCTCACACCTGTAATCCAAGCACACTGGGAGGCCGAGGCGGGAGGATCGCTCAAGGTCAGGAGTTTCAAACCAGCCTGAGCAAGAGCAAAACCCCGTCTCTACTGAAAATAGAAAGAAATTAATTGGCCAACTAAAAATATATAGAAAAAATTAGCCAGGCATGGTGGTGCATGCTTGTAGTCCCAGCTACTCAGGAGGCTGAGGCATAAGGGTTGCTTGAGCCCAGGAGTTGGAGGTTGCTGTGAGTCAGGCCGACGCCTCGGCACTCTAACCTGGGCAACAGAGCGAGACTCTGTCTCAAATAAATAAATAAATAAAACATGCATACATACACATTTATATACTTCTATACAGTAAGGGTTACATTTTTGTCACTTTTCATCAATCGCCTTGCACCTACTTTTGGCTTTTATTATTTGATGTGAGGCAAACCCATTTGTCAATCAATAGCACTGAGGAAGTGCTGGAGGAGAGGAGGAAGACAGGAGATTGCAAGTGGCCTGTTTTAATTTTTAAAACTATTATTACTTTTGTTTTACAAAATAAGTTGATTCTTGTAAAAACTGAAGATGCCATGACCCTGTCAACATAGAGTGTAGAGAGAAACCTGGAGGCCAATTATGATGAAGATACTGTATTTCTTAAAGCAAAACATATCTGTTTCATTTTATGGTAAAAATACGAGCATTATGATGACAGATTTAATAGCTCATATGTGAAACTCCATTGCATATAGGTATTAAATATCACTGCTTATCGAACTATTAATAATTCATTAGGTTTTTAAAATTAAGTGGATTATCTATGACAAAGACTTAGTCTAATGTTAATGAGGACAGGGTGAATTATTGGTATACATTTCATTGTATAATTTATATTAATTAATTAACTATATGTTTGTTTTTATAAAAGTATACAGCCAATCTATAAGTATTGAAAAATGTCTGGCACGATGAGTGATACATTTTTAATAGTAGTTGGCTTAGAATGGTGAACTTCCTGGTGATAATTCTTTTTCTTCTTATTTCCCTAATTTGATCCCATTTACTATAGGAGAAAATGGCCTATTTGGGTTTTATCTTGGTTGTGGTTTTTTTAATTATTATTTATTTAAATGTCATGTATGGTAAAATGCTTTAGAACAAGATTTAGAAGAACAGGAAGACCTGTGATGTAGTCAATGCTCAACAACTTAGCAGCAGGTCACCTAAACTTTCTGCACTGGAGTTTAATCATCTTTAAAATGGGAGAATGAACTTTTTAGCTGCCCATGAAAGAAGGGACTATGTCTATCTTATGTTTTTTTTTTTTTTTTTGGTCATCCCTTGTAAGTCTATTGCCTAGCACAGAAGAGCTGGCTAGCTCTGTTTAATAAATAGCATCTGTTTAATAAATGCTTGGTGTTTAATAAATAATTAAATAATAACTATGATAACATCAATAATATAATTTTTAATAAATAAAATGATAACAAATTTTAAATGCATGGCATTTAATAAATATTTGCTGGCTAATTCAAGAAATGGAGGTATACATTAATGTTTTGAATTTTTCAGCAAGGTATCAAGCTAAGGGGTAATTATTATATAGCCAGGATTGAATAGCTCCTATAACAGGACTGCCAGGAGATTCCCTAAATGGTCACACTCTGTTGACAAGAAAGAGTTAATCAGCTATGCTCTATTAGAGGTGCAAATTCTTGATACAGAAAACCCTGAAGACCTCTTAAATTTCAGGGATCAGGATTGAAGGCAGAGCAATTGACTGCTTTTAGTATTTAAATGTTTAGTATTTAAATATTACTAATAGTTTATAGATAATGTTCATCAAATAAAAATTTAAAAATTAGCATGTTCATAAAAAATAAAATAAATATTACCCATAATCACATTATTCAAAGGTAATTGCTGTAAAGATTTTGGTGTATCATCTCTATAGGGTATATGTATGTGGATATATGAAAGAGATAGAAAAAGGAGAAGGGAGAAAGGAAATATATTTGTTTATATTCATATATCGTGCTTTTTCCTATGCAAATGGGATCATGTCAGCTATATCACTATAAACTTTAATTTTCATCTAATATCTCATGAGCATCTTTCCATATCAACACATTTATTTCTACCACATTATTAATGGCCACCCTATATGGATATATCTCATTATCACATTTCATTTAACCAATTCATTTTAATGGGTATTTAGTTTATTTCTTACTTCTTGCTATTAGAAGCAATATGAGTTGAAAATCCTTGCACATCCATCTGGGCCTTCGACTAACCATTAGAGTTTCAGATCCCTTCTTTGTACATATTTCTGGCCTTAGGCAAAGACATTGCCTGGCACTACTGGCAAGCAGGGAATCCAACAGACCTGCTGGCACATGGTCTTCTATGTTTCCACACATGGGGTCAACTGATATTTGACTAAACTGAATGGCCAATTAAATCCAGAATTAGATTGGCTTTTTCCTCTCATCTATTTTATTTGTTATTAATTAGTATGGATTAAACAGTCAATTCATATATTTTAAGCAGATCTTGCTTTGTTTGTATCTCCCCTCTTGCCTTTCTCTACATAAAAATCCTACAAAGTAGAATAAATATATAACATATATCGAATACAAATTATATACAGTCAATTATAACATATTGAATATATAGTACATTCAATACAAATTGTAAGTACATTAAATTACAAATATATAATTTCAATATTGAAAACTCATGAACATTCTTAAATGGTGGTTGGGTTCACCAGGGTTTCGGGAGGGGGGG
>VBSM01000813.1:5586531-5662286 GCA_008086735.1 Cheirogaleus medius | reverse complement strand
AAAAAAAAAAAAAAAAAAGAAAACTCATGAACATTCTCTATCCTTTATAGAGCCGGTCATTTGCATACATAATCTCTAGCACCTTTCCCAAGGTTGCATGGTAATAGTGGCAGAACAGAAAATAGAACTCAGATTTCTAGTTTGTGTTTATTGTTTTCAAAGATAATACTAATTGCATTGCTATAAAAAGAGGCAATGATAATATTAGCTTCAGCAATGAGCTCAGTTTTTATTCCACCAGATAAAAGGATGTGAGTAATCGTATAAGACCTTGTTTAATTGCCAATGGTCCCTGATGTCTGCTGTATGTGTGTGAATTCCCTTTGTCGGAGAAAAAGAATTTAAAAACATAAAAGCCTTTGTAGTCTGACACAGTGAGACTTACCATTTAACATTGGTTTATGTCCATCTTTACTCTGGGATGACTCCTGAGGCAACAATTAAATATGTGGACCTGGAGACAACCTTGGTGCCAGAAGGGATTAAAGAATTTGTGAGTCACTTCTTGTATTCTGGAATAGGTGACAAAGATGTTGGGGTTGATACACAGTGGTTGAATGGAATCCCCCAGTGGGAGGTGGGAGTGGTTGGTGGCTTGTACTCTTCCATTCCCCTTTTAAAAAACAGCATAGTTCAGGGATGAGATCACCTCATTAATTTCTTTTTCTAATTAAAAATATACTAGACTTTCCCATTTTGTTTTTCTATCTTTACTTTCTAAGTATCAGTTAATAGATTTCAACAGTGTCTGGGATATAGAAGGTACATAATAAAAAATGTTTTTGATTGAAGGTTGAATGAATAAATGAATTTATTGAGCACCAAGTATGTACCATTCTTTGTTTAAGGCACTGAGACTATAGCAGTGAACCAAAATAAATAAATAAATATATAATTAAAAAATCCCTGTTATTAAGCTTACATTTTAGTAAAGAAAATGAGACAATAAATGAAAAACAAAATATATAGGTTGCAAAATTTTGATAAGAACTTTATAGAAAAGTAAAAAGTAAGTCTAGGAAGAGGAAGAAGATATGTATATGAGGGATTGTGTGGGTGATGTTGAAATTTTAAAATGGAATTGTCAGGAAAGGCACACCTACCCCTAACATTTGTAAGACCTGGAGTAAGAATACCAATGGGGCCCACATGACATATATCTAAATATTTTTAAATTATAAATTGAAATAACGAACTTAATCAAAATATATTATATCCTCTTATCTCGAAATACATTTTCATAATTACAAACTTGAACGTCATGTATAAAGTTGTGGCTTTTAAATGACAAAAAAATACTAAACATTGCTGAATTTAATTATCAATGCGTATTTCTGGGTTTTGTGTTGATGGATCAGCCATGTTTAAGTGAATAATCAAATAGAAACATACATAATTCATAACATTTTATATCTTTATTTCATAAAATTTATTCTATTTTTCTTTATTTCAGGAATTTGATTACGTAAATAATCAAATTTTTAACATAATTTTGCTCTAATCATCTAAAGGATAAAAAAAGTAATTATATTCCAAGTAAATAAATTTAATATTTTTTCATTGAAAGAGTAAATTAAAATCAATGTAAAAAATTAAAAAACAAAATTATTTTACATGTTATAAGAAAATATTTTATTCTAAAAATATTTAAAATTACATACTAACTTAAAAAGCAAAATGCAATTAATTATAATTTATGAATATCAATATTTTATGCTGAAATTTATTTAAAGGTGCATTTTTAAAATTTTATTGAAAGTGCAACTAAATCTCTTAAAATGGTTTTTAAAAAATAAAACTATCCATAGTTCTACCTTATAATATTTATCTAGTTTTCAATGAAAGAAGCTTATATATTTCATGCATCTTTCATCTAGACTTACATACAAGCAGATTTTAGAATAATACAAATTCTTTAATATTATAAATTGTCAACCATGAAGGACAAATATAGTGAATATTATGCTAATTTGTGAGCATCCTTAGGACCACATATAGAACATAAAAAGAAACAAGGAAATGTATTTTCAACATTGATATGAGGAACATTATGTTGGAGGGCATGTCAGAATAGAAATATAGCACTTTTGAAATTTTACAAAAATATTACAATGAAGACATAGCTAGAGCTTCTCTCCTGTTTCTGGAAAAGTCTTTAAGCTTCATTAGTTTCTTCATAAATCCACCTCTGCTCTTGATAAAAATAAGCTAGAAGGGAAAAAAATCCCACATGAACGATGTGGTATGGTACACAGCAGATCTCTTAATTTTCAGAATTCAATAGTTATTGAAGTTGTTCTTTATTTAAAAATGTAGACACTATATGACTTCATCTTCCCTGAGGGAAAAAAAAAACCAGGGATACAGATCAACCTAGTCCTCCAGTCCTCTCCAGTCCTCACAATTCTGTGATTTCCTTTTTAGAATATCTTTAGTGCATTCAATGTCTCAGGCAGGCTGATGAAGACTGAAACTATACACCGACCCTGAACTGGACAGAAGGTTCCCGCTGTCAAAAGAGTGTGGATAGTGAAGAGGAAGAAGGCTGCAGTGCTGATAGCTAAGAATGCTGGTGGTCGTGGCCACGGGAGGGGGTGCCTGTAATGGGAAAGCCAGAGCACCCACCCAGACCAGGGCCTCTGACCCAGGGAAATTCATGCATTAAAAATAAGATTGGGCTTAGTTTCACCTGTGTTGCATAGCTCGGCTCAGTCCTCCTTCTTTAATTTTATTTTTATTATTTGTCTCTGTTTAAACATGGTATTTTTTTTGTATAAAGGTGAAAAGATGATGTATTTTAAATTTATGTATTATAAAATATGTAATTTAGATGTGTCAGTAAGTTCTTGGAGAGAAGCTGTACCTGAAAAGTAGGTATGAATTTAAGGGCCAGTGAAGAAAAAATTCAAAAGGAAGGTTCTAAGTGAGCAAAAGTTTAGAACCTCATTACTGTGCAGATGTGTGAAGTTATCAGGAAAATTTCAAGCCACTAAGTCATCACTGTGTTTAACATGTTATTAATGGTTCATTTTCACTAAGATGGTACCATGGCCTGAAAATGCCTTAACTCAAGAGATCGAAAATTCAGCAATGACATCTGCCATTTTTTAATTAATTTGAGTGTTCTTAATAAGACCCAGAGGAATGAATAGGCCATCTGAGCACAATTACATTATGTCTGCATAAGGGCCTGTATTTAGTAGTTCTGGGCTTCCTGTTTCTCCATATGTTACAAAAATATAGACCATTCAGCATGTCACAAATCTAATCCACGTTGGGTTATGGGAACCAAACCTAAAGACAAGCTTTGAAATTCAATTTTGCAAATATTCAGTGGAGGGATTTTTGCTGTTTGCTAATGTTAGTTTCAGGGAAATTAAAGAAATTAGATGTAGGTCAGGGAATTATTTCAATATTTTATATCATGGTTGTTTCTACTAAGTTCCAAATTAGCCTAAAATATGGTCCAAAATTTTTTGGAATAGTCCTGGTTTCAAATTTACTGTCTTATTTCCCACCCCTGGAGAGGCTCATGTTTGTCACATCGTAGTGACCAAATTTTTGGTTTAGAGAATATGAACGTACCAAAAATTAGGCAAAAGAGAGTAAGTACATTACATTATGGTATCATTTATTTACTTGCTAAAGCTGCAAAGGTAGAAGACAGAAGAGTTGATATAAATGCTGCAACTGATACGCAATCCAAATATCTCTCTCTGTGGTATGGGCTTTCTTGTTAATAGTAAATTTAAGAAGAAAATTTTGAATTAGCTTCTAAGAAATTCACCATTGGTTAAACAAAATGTATGAGTAACACTCAGTACAGGTTGATTTCTACTGCTAAATTTTACTGGCAAACAATGGCCAACTGCCAAAGCATGTTCAACCCACACAGCTGTTTTCAATGATTCATTTCCTTTAATTTCCCAGCTGACCCATTCAGAAGGAGAATTGTAGTTTCTAAACCTCAGTCGCTAGCCTCATTGCTGCAAGCAGGCCTCCCTTCAATTGTGGGAGCATTTTTAAGGCTAAACTGAGAGACAGTTGTCCTTAGAAGCAAAGTTGTTTCTATGACTAGAGTGTAAGCAGGCAAGAAAAGTTGAAAAAACTATGAAATGTTGATTTTACAGTGAGGTGCTCTGATTCATAATATGCCTACCTCTCCAACTTTCTCTCACACCACGCCCTGACTTTAGCTCAACGTTCCAACCACTCTGGCAGTTTCCAAAGTACAGAAGGTTCTTTCACCCATGGTACCACTGCTGTTCCCACTGGTTAGAATGCACTTCCCTCTTCTTTGTTAAGAAACTCCTGATACTTCAAAGGTACAATCCCAGGATTACAGTCTCTAGAAGTTTCCCCTGAACCCTCCAAGGTAGGGTAGATCATGCATTATTAATGGAGCACTGTTGCCCACAATGGGATAAAAATTGGCACTAGGAAGGCCAAACATTCTTACTTTTTATGTATAAAGCATGGATGTACATATATATATATAGTATATAAACATATATACAATTTATCTGAGGTATTAAAATTTCATTTTGGGGACAATTATTAGAAGCACGTGTCTAAAAAGCTTCCTCATGGGGGGTATTAATGAACAAAAGGTTGAGAAATCTTTTGTTCAAGCTCTTTTGTTACCCCCATGTATACTGTTTAGCTTGTTTTAAGTCACTGATTTTGGAAGATTTGCTGTTCATTATTATTATAGCAAAAGCTGACTGATGCCCCTTTTTACAAAACAATTCTAAGTTTCCTGAGGCCTAGGACACTATCTTGTGCTCCACTGCCTCCACAGGACCAGGCACAGCCAGAATGTAGCAGATACTTAGGAAATGTTCGTTCAATGGGTTTGACAGGATCATGACTTCTCAGTCCTACTCAAGACTTTTCTATCCGTTGTGTTCTGTAAAAGAGGCTTCAATCCCTCTCAACTCTTTGAGCATTCTATGATTTAATGAGATGGTGTTTTCATGAGTTTTTTACTCTATCTGCAACAGCTAAAGAAGTGGTGACTCTAAGTTGAACTTACAACATAGATGTGTCCTTTTCAAATATCCAGTGGATGTTTTGGCTCTGCCGTCATGAGGCTGTTGGCCATGCTGCATTTCCAAAAGGCACGGTGCCCTCACAGGGTAACCACATCTGCATCAGGCACAGCATTTTCACTGCAACATCAGTTGAATTAGAAATGCTGGGCATCAATTTGCAGCCACACTTGCAGCTTTTGATAGTAGCACAGATCCTCATGACTGTTTTAAATTACTAGAAAAATCAATATTGGAAAACTCTTCTTAGAATGATTTGTACATGCTATGGCTTGAATGTTAGTGTCTCCACTAAAATTTATGTTGAATCTTAATCACCAATGTGATAGTATTTAGAGATGGGCCTTCAGGAGGAGATTAATTCATGGGGGCTCCCCACTCTTGAATGGTGTTAATGTTTTATGAAAGAGGCTTCACACAGTATCACTGTCTTGTGCTTCCACCTTCCACCATGTGAGGAGGTGGCATTCTTTCCATCCCTCTAGAGGATGCAGCAACAAGGCCTTCTTAAAGCAGAGGGCAACCTTCACCAGACACCAGATCTGAGGGTGCCTTGATCATGGACTTCCCACCCTCCAGAACTGTAATAATTAAACTTTTGTTTTTTATAAATTACCCACTGTTAGGTATTATAGCAGCACAAATGAACTAAGATAGGATATGTCATCTTCTCATTTTATATATCTCCTTTATCAATATTCCATAGTATAATGATGAAGAAGATGATAATTGATAGCTAAATCTTACTGAGCACATACTATGTTCCAGCCATTTTACTAAGTATCTTCTATTTATAACCTCATTTAACTCTCCCAATAGTCCTATGACATAGATGTTATTATTTTCCTGATTTACAAATGTGGAAAGTAATGATGAAAGCAATTAAATAATTAGACCAAAGACTCATGGCTGAAGGTGTGAAAGTTAGAATTCAAGCCCAGGAAAATCTGACTCCAGAGCCTAAGCTTTTAAAGCACTATTCCAATTTAAAAAAAATAAAAAGATGTTTCAAAATACATAAATAAAATGCTGCATTCTAAAAGCATCCAAATAATGATGAATATGATTGCTGTTAATAAGGTTAAATAAATGGACAGACCATTTCAATTTTCAAAGCAATATGAAATTTTGGCTTGGCATAAGTGCACAACATTCTAGTTATACTAGCTATAGGTCTATATAAGTATCCTGAAGCAGTAAGAAGTTGAAAAAGAGAGTCC
Organism: Cheirogaleus medius; assembly: GCA_008086735.1. NCBI lineage: Eukaryota > Metazoa > Chordata > Mammalia > Primates > Cheirogaleidae > Cheirogaleus > Cheirogaleus medius. The sequence continues at coordinate 5,656,015 of VBSM01000813.1, read as the reverse complement.
ATGGAAAATATTGAGGTGTGTTGGAGAATTTGCATAACCAAACTTGTTGTTAGTTGTTGATAGAAAAGTGTGAGAATATGGTGTTTGGGGATGAATGGAGAGAGAGGGAAGGAGGACAGAGAGAGAGAGAGAGAGAACACTAAAATACAAAATTCTAGTTCTTTACTTTTAAGAATCTCCCGTGCCCCCAACTCCCATTCCAACTGCTAGCATGTATTAATTATTAATTAATTATTAATTATTAATACCAGGTGTTGGTATTACAATAGGCCAGTAGTGATTTTTTTTTTTTTTTTAAAAAAGCTAAATTGGAAAGTGACTGCGTGCCTCAGAAAGAGTGAAATTAAAACAGACCTTGCCCATTTCCAGGAGGTATTACATTTTCCATGTGGCAACATTTCACTTGGTCCCTTTGAAAGATTTAGCCACAATTTTTTACCCTTTAAGAGCAAGATAGAAGAAGTGATATTTCTTAAACTTAAGTGGAATTTATTTTATAAAATAAAATTATGGTCTTAAAACAGAGGGGAAGGGTACTAAAAGTAGAATTTAACTCTTTTAGCTAAGAAATTTATCCCAGATGCAATTTCAGATTTCATGCTTATCCTGAAAACTCTTTTCTTCCCAAGAAGCCCTTTGGTTAGCACAATCTCTTTTCCTAAGATGTGTCACTTTTGTTGGCTTAGTCCTGTTCATCAGCTGCTTTGCTGCTGGGAAAAAACATAATCTAGAAAAAAACACAATCCCTTCAGTGGAAGGGTCTGGTGTCTGGAGTAAGACTCACTGCTGCTTCTACATTTAGTAGCCATGTGTTCTTGGGCAGATCACTCATCTGACCCTGAGGTTTCTCACCTACCAAATTTTGTAATAAAATTTACTTCTAAAACAAATTATGACTTGAATAAGGAAACACACATAAAGTTTCAGCTCAATATTTTTTTTTTTACTTTCCTGTTCTTCCTTCTTCAGTTGTAAAATAATTTGGTTGCCAATAGTTATCTCTAAGTCTTCCAAATTTATATTCTGTGGTAGTTAATTCTTGTTGTCAGAAATATTTTTTATACTCAGTTTGCTTTCCTGGTTGAGTTTCCTGTAAAATTTCCACAGGTCATCAGAGAATAGAGGCAAACAGGAAAGATGAAGTGGGGGAAAGATCACGGTGTGGTTTCAGGTGTGCAGCTGACCTCTGCTGCTTGGGCTTTGAATTAAGGAAAGCAGCAGCGTCACCAGTAGAACAGAAACTTCTAGAGTCACTCTGCAAGCTCTAGCTGAACAGATGTTTTTCAAGAACGCCAGCTGGAAAGGACCATGGAAAGCTCTGAGGGACACAGAAAAAAGACACCAAGGGTTGTGAAGAAAGAAAGAGATCCTTTCTTTAATTCTTTCTTTGTTATTGCTTGGCACTTTTACGACTTTATCATGTGCATTACATTGTGTGATTCCTTTAATAACACAGGACAGAAACACTTTAATACCATTTCACAGATGAGAAAGCTGAGGTTCCAAGAAGTTAAGTAACTTCCCCAAGTTCAATCAGCTAGTAAGCATGTAGGTAAGGCTTCAGCCCAGTCTGGGGACTACAATGGCTGTGCATTCTACATGCTAATTCCCAATGGTGTATGAGCCAGGAAGTGTAACTCACATTAGTTTAAGCAAAAATAAGGAATGTATTAATTCCCATAAGCAAATCGTGGGAAGGAGTAGAAAGTTCTAGTCCCAGGAACAACTGGTTCCAATGGATATATATACTGTTGGCTGGTTAGACTCTTTCCTCTGCTCTTCTACCCCTCCCTCATGCTTTCCCTCTCATCCCCATCTTTTTGTTTCTCACACCCGTTAGCTTCATTCTCTCTACTATCTTTTTCATCTAAACTCATTGCCCTCAACAACTTTGCTGTCACATCTTACAACTACATGACCAAGGAAATACAATTCTTCTCTACCTTCTCCTAAGAGAAAATGCTTAGGAAAGGGCTATTATTGTTTTGGTTTAATTGTGTATTCACTCCTTAACCAAGAAGAGTGCACATGGGGATTGTTACAGTGACTGGTACAGACGAAGTCATATGCCTACATATGACTTACATGAGCCTATGCTTGTGACCAGGGGTCTGTAGCATTGGGATTGAAACCCCCTTCAGAATCACAACATCAGAGGGGGAAGCAGCTACCCAAAAAGAAGAGGTTGGGGCCCGGCAATACAACTGCCCACTCTCCAGGTAAGGAAAGAACATTTACTTTAGAGGTCAGTGGAAATAAGGTTTAACCCCACTCTGCTGCTTCCAGGATGTATGATGTTGTAGTCAGTGTAGTGAGATATGAAGTAATAAGTTTCAGAGCTGTCAATGCTAAACTAAATAATAAAGTGCTAGGTAAATGCAAGGTTCTCATGTGCCTAATATAGCTTTGGTCTTTACTTTAAATTTTTCTTTATCAGGAAATGATGGGATATGATTTCAGAACTTATTTTGGCCCTCACTCTGTGGCCACTTTTCCCAAGCAATGTGTTCAACTAGATAATTAGCTCTTGGAAAGCAAGGGCAAATATTTTCTGCATCTTTTCTGTTTCCAGAGCACCTAGCAGAGGGCTGGACATATCCCTGTGTCAGCAATACTTGTTTAAAAAGCACTTGCAAACTTGAATCATTGAAAAGATTAACAGACTAGTTACACTGGGAGTCCATACTCAAATTTAGCTTTGGTTGTGCCAGTGTTGTAGATCCTGGGCAAATAAATATTTCCAAGAATAGATATTCAGGATGTTAATATTCACTTTTATTGAAAATGTGTAACTGGGAGACTTTTATCAATTTTTTGACTTAAAGTTGCAGGGTTATATTAAATCATACTCATGTTCAATAATATCATTGCCTTGAAAATGAGGAACATTATGAATGTTAAGCCCTTGTAACCCACCTGCATTATGAGCACTCATTATTCAATTCTATATTTCTTGTGATCATTTTAATGCATTTCCATATATTAATTATGTTCAAACTGATGTTTTGAAATAACCTCAGCCAAGTTCATTATATATTTTCATGGAAAAGCACTTAAATCTAAATGACAATTTACATTTACCTTTTTAAAATTAAATTTAAATTTTACTTTAAAATTGGAATAACCACTAAAGAGAGCTTTCCCTATATAGACTCTTACTTTGAAATTCTAATCGAGTTTTATATTTTGTTCCACACAAAATAACCATGTCCTTATTTTGAATGAAATTATTAGGTATCTCACTCAATTATTCATGGCTTTGAAACATGAGTGGCTGTTTCTTGTCCTTTTGTCAATGGGTTGAAAATCCTCTTCCATGAATGCCATGAATTGTGAGTGAATATTGAAGACACATAGGAGACCCAAGGATACCTGGGCTTTATCTATACTGCACATGTAAGAAATTCAAGTGCTAAAGGTGCTAGGATATTACTTTGGATGCCAACATTTCTCTTGCATGAAAATAGAAGGCATGAATCTCCTACCTTGCTTCGATTGGCCTGAGCTCCTTTTCTTCTAATCACTTTTTAATAAAAACTTTGAAGGGCTTCTCAATACTGTAGAACATAGTCCACCTTCTTAGGGTTTCCCTTGAAGACCTGCGGATTCTGGCCTCTGCCAGACTCCAAGGGCCTCCTCTTGTGTCACTCTCCCATTGTGGTCCAGCCACACTCCCCTTCAGTCTAATGAATACACTATGCTTCCTGCTACTTAAAACAGAAGCTGTTCATAAATCTATTCCTCCTGCCTGCAATGCTCCCTTCCTCCTCTCCTTCACTCGGCTACTCTCACTAGCTCTAAAATTCCTGCTTAAATAGCATTTCATCCTGACCTCCCAGACCATGTAAGGCATATTTTCATAGGGCCACATGTTTTAGGTTTGAATTTCTAAAAGTCTAGTTAAGGTTTATAATTGTTCCCTTAGTAACAGATAGCTTTGCCCTAAGGCTAGTAGGAATTGAGAATAAAAACCAGGAACACTTGGATTCCTTAACTGCTGGTTTTTTCCAAACCTAGTTCCCCAGAAAACAAAGTCAAGGAAACAGGAACTGAAAAAAGCCAAAGTCTTCAAGGATGGAGTCGGCCACAGATGAGCCAACAAATCCAGCAGCTTTCCTAGGCTAGTCTGGATAAGATGAGTAAGGCCCTCTTCAAACCAAAGTGGGGAAAACATCCATGAAACTAGTCCATGGGGCAATTGTCAGTCCGTGCTGTCTGGCAGGTCTTCCTACATAGCTCTGAGCACTGGGCTCCTCACCTTTAGTGATGATGCCTCTGACACAATCTCAATCCCAACGTACGCTTGGCACTTCAGCCAGTGCCCTTCTCTGTCTTTATTCTAAACAATTTACTCAGGAAAAGAGTGTGTGTGCATATGTGTGTATTCAGATAACTACAGGTATATTTTAAATTTATAATTTTCACGTGCAATTTTCTATACTCACATATGATATTTTCACATTCTTTCTGAAACCTAACTGGCAATATTCCAAAGTCTTAAAAATAGATAAGAGGGCAGGGACCCTCTGCTGAGTTGAGCAGTGACTTCAATCCACAATTTCCAACCTATCACATGCCTCATACTTTTCTTATTAGTAGGCATCCAAATAATTTATTATCTATTTTTTTAATTATTTGTTCAGTGTTTGTTCCCTTTGCAGTAGTCTATACACTCTGTGAAGGTTAATACTATCTTTCATTACTTTATCCCCACTGATTCATAATAGATACTCAATGAATATTTAATAAATGAATGAATGATAGAATAAAATGGGGAGGAGGGGAATGGAGGAAAAAACAAAGAAAATTCTAATTTTATAGTACATTTCATTGCTAGCTCTGGCCCACACATTACGTGCTCATGAAACTCATCTCCCAACTATTTTCCCTTGCTGCTCTTTCCCAAATATAAATTTTAATTTCCCTGTCATGGACTGAGCAGACTGAAGAAATAAGTCACTCATTTTTGTGACTGTGGAGAAAACACTTTAAATAATGGTTTTCAAATTTGGTTAAATTTTACTGAAACGTATAGGAATATGAGATCTTTAAGAATAAATTCTAAGTGCTTTGTTTTGCTTTTTGTTTTTGTCTTTGTTTTAAATCCAAGGTCAAAAAAAGTTGGTTGTGAGTAGTCATTATTTGCAGATACTGAAAAAGTTCAATATGCATTTCATATTGTATTTTCAAATTACATTATCAAGTTGCATCTGAATGCAAATTCAACTGCATTCAATATGCATTTCAAATATTACAAGAGGCACATTCTGGATGCTTTCTTGAAATGCAAAGTAAAAAAAAATATATTGCCTTTGGACTAGAAAAAGTTAGTTCTAATGGAACAAACAACCATGGAGATTCACACATGGGATTGCAGCCTACATGTTTGGGCTTCCCTTTGAGGTGAGAATGGAAAATAATAACATGGATAGAGCAAACATTAAATTCCAACAGTACTTCTGATTACCTGAAGATGGAATAATGTTATCACTGGGGTTTGTTTTTAAGAGTTTCTGACAACAAGCTAGTCTGAAACCTAGAAAAGAAAGTTTGTCAGTTTAGAACATCAAATTGAGTTGCAAGACATATTCTAACAGAGGTCTAAAAATAAGCAGAGGAATTGGGTGAACTATGTGAGTGTTTTTGTTTATTCCAGTTGACTGCTTGGTATTAGAAAAAGGCACTCCCTGTGGGCGGACATGGAAGGATCCAGACAGGAGCATAGCAAGGGCTGTGGGTCAGCTCTCATTCTCCCCCTGGGGTGGGCACCTGTGTATTGCACAAATCATGCAAGCATGAGCTATGGCTGTGCTTCCAGTTTTAGCAAGACATAAGGCAAATTGATAAAGTTTAACAATAATGATTCCTATTGCATTCTGATGATTTCTTTACACATTTATTCTTTTAATTGGCTTGAGAGGCAATTTTATATAATTATTAAAAACATGGGCTCCAACATGAGAGAGAACTTCATTTAAATTCTGAATTCATCACCCACAAATTTAGTGACCTCTCTGAGTCCTCTGTGAGCCTCGGTCACTTCAACTACATCATTGAAATGATGGTGTCTTTATTAGTAATTTGTTGTAAGGATTAAATAAAATCAGGTATGTATCATGCCTAGCACACTCTTTGGTACATAGTAGGTGCTCCAAACATGATAGTTGCTGCTATGTGTTTTTTTAAATGATAGGTTTAATAAGGAGGCTTTTAAAGTAAAAGAATGCTTGTCTTTAAATAAGTAAAACTAAAGAGATCAAGCCATGCCCCACTCAACTCTAATAATCGGTGGCAATATGTCAACCTATCAAGTTAATTTAGTTGAAATATTTTCTTGAGTACTTAATTCTATGAACAAATAATGACAATTAAAGGATTGGAAGTACTTTTCTGGTCTTTCACGATACCAAAAGAGATAGCAAATTGTCCATATTTATGAAGTGACTTGCATATTAACTAGTCATAAAAATGCAAAATATACTCATTTAGAAAGGGATATAGACTAGACTATACACATAGAAATGTCCACCTAACTTTTCACACTTCAGCAAATATTATAGCTTCTCTTATTTAAAAATGTATTCCATCACATCTTAATTTTTCCATGAAATGAAGAAGTTTATTTTATAGCCACACATGCGTGTGTATGCACACATGTACACATAGTTTGTGTGAAAACATCAGCACACACGAAGTACAGAGGTGGTAGGGTGTGGGGCTGGTACTTTATATTTCAGTCTTAGCTTCACAGGCAGTTATTTTGCAAGTGGGTTTGAAAAAATAATTACATTAATCAAAACTCTATTTAGTTTCCTATATCAATACGGTTGACTGCTTGGTATTAGAAAAAGGCACTCCCTGTGGGCGGACATGGAAGGATCCAGACAGGAGCATAGCAAGGGCTGTGGGTCAGTTCTCATTCTCCTCCTGGGGTGGGCACCTGTGTATTGTACAAATCATGCAAGCATGAGCTATGACTGTACTTCCAGTTTTCTCTTTGGTTTTACTTATTTAAAATCAGTATTGATTTCACCTACACCTATCAAATTTATATTCTGCCTCTTTAATTGCCTACCTCCTACTCCCTCTCATTTTCCTGGGCTAAGAGTACATATAGATCTGCATACTGCAAACATGCTCAGAGTTGTCCTTTGAAATACGATGCCTCTGAAACCAAATACAAAGAAACAGACATTAAGTTCATTTTTCTCTACCCCTGTTTCTCATTAGATCTACTCCTCCTGAAAATCTTTGGTTCACCCTAGTGTTTTTTTTTTTTAAAGTACATTTGCTGTATAAGCCAATGATGATTGCATTATGTTTAATTCTCTGAAAATTAATAAATTACATTATTCTTGGCATGACATTTTAAACCATGAAAGTTAAGTGGCAAATAAGATTTTCAGAAGCAGTTTGAAAAGCTGACATAAAAGTGGTATCACATATCAATGGAGAAAGCCTATAGCTCATTGATTCATTGAGAGAGAGAAAGAGATAGAGAAGAATAAGTGTAGTAAAAGTGTAATGGTTAACATGTGGAGGAACCTGAGTATAGAGAATCAGTAATTATTTGCACTGCTATTGCAATTTTGTTATGAGTCTGAAATTATTTCAAAATACAAAAAATTTAAAAAATAATGCCAAGTAAGATTTTAAATGATGATGACTCATGCTCATTTAAGATGATGACTGTGTAGTGTGATTTAGAGGAATAGAGTGGTTAGTGAGACTTACAAGTAAAATATCCAATATGAACCAATCAGATACCCCACATCAAAGAGCAGCCATTTATTTTTATTTAAAAATTTTTATTTTATTTTTTTATTTCAGGGTATTATGAGGGTACAAACATTTTGGTTACATTTTATGCCTTTGCCTCTCCCTAGCAAGGGTTAGAGGCATGCCCTTCCCCTCCACAATGCTCACTGTGTCCTTTAATTGTGAGTTTACCACCTCCCAACCCCCTAATCCCTGGAGAATATTACTACCGTGTGAGCACCATAGTGTCAGTAACAATTTGATGGCGAGTACAAGTGGAGCCTATTCTTCTGATCTTGTGTCACCTCACTTCGGATAATGGGCTCAAGCTCAATCCAGGAAAATATAAGAGGTGCTAGATCACTGTCATTTCTTATAATTGAGTAATATTCCATCGTATACATATACCAAATTTTAATAATCCACTCATGAATTGATGGGCACTTGGGTTGTTTCCACGTCCTTGTAATAGTGAATTGTGCTGCCATAAACATTTGGGTGCGAATGTCTTTATTATAGAATGTGTTTAAGAGCAGCCATTTTAAAACCACATTCATCTCTGCTTAGTAAATCTTGGTTAAGATATATTAATAAATAATATCAAAATCCAACACTAGTCTTCCAAGTCAACACCAGCAAAATAAAATAAACCATAAAAGATTTCAAATAAATTTTGCTTTAAACATAATTCCAGCCACTATCAAATATCCTGGTTTAGCATTACCAAAAGAATATATCAGAGGAAAGCAACCCAATTTGAAAGCCACACACTGGCAATCTTAACTACGTCATATTTTATTTTTCTCTAGTTACTGGGAATTTTAATCATCTCAATTGTCTCCAGGAACTCCATCAGGCATCCACAAGCCGCAGCCCTGCCATTAGAATTCACAAGTCTACCTTGGGAAAGGAGCCCATCTGCAACTGTAGCCTCATGTAGCAATGCACAGGGGAAATGAGTGTGCCCTCTGCAATATTTCTTAATCTTTGATTTATTTCAACATCATGGCATTTTATGGCATCCCTCATGAGACAACTCCAATTATTCTCACAGTTTATCTAGGTTTCTGGAAAAGTCTGTTGGAATGTTGCTTTCCTACCCTATTTCCCCCGACAATAGATTTATTGAGGAATACATTTTTACTTTTACATTTTTATTTCTGAGGAAAAACTGCTTACTAGACATTTGTTTTCCCCATGGTTCCCTAAGAGAGGAAAATGAACTTGGAAACTATAAAATAAGATAATTTGGGACACCAAGATAATCATGCACTTTGATTCTGATGTCCTGACCTATTTTTAAAAGCTAAGGAAAGAACAAGTTCTCTTTCCTCTCCTAGATCAGTCCATGGGAATTTTGTCAGTGCTCTGGTAATCTGGTGTATAAAGTAGCTATTTTTATTCTTCAGAGGGAATTTCAGCTTTTTAACTTTCCAAAAGAAATGACCGTAATTGTTCTTTAATTCTTAAACAGACTTCTCTTTCGGTAGCTCAATAATGGCAGCAGCTGGTATACCTTGGACTCCAGTGAGTTGGCCAGGTCACTGTAATTTCCAAGATTCCTTAATCTTTAGAAAGTTTTCAATTCAGGATGTTTTGAAAATTAAAAAGGCAGGATTTAACCTTTCAAATCAGGCAAATAATTGCTCAGTTATATGGGATGGTCCACTTTTGAAGAAGGAAACTGAATAGTTTGGAACATGATTTGGATATCATGAAGAGAATGTAATATAATTTATTCTAAAAAAATGCATTCATCTAGAAACCTGTCAGGTACAGTCAATTCCAAATTGCCTGTGAAAACCAGGAATAGAGAGAACAGAGAAGGCAAAATCCCAAGATAATCTGAATATTTCTTTTACTGCCTTCTTCTGGCTCACCCCCATGCTCCCTGGTGCCACAGGGTCTTTGCATATTCTGTTCTCAGTCACACACAGTAACGCTTTATTAGAGCTCATCTTTCTCTTATTTTTTTCTTGTATCTATATTTGTCTTACTGATGATTGAAGCAACATATGATGCATTTATTGATACAACAATTATTTATGCAGCCAACAATGGGCAGGTACTTTGTGGCATTATGGATATAGGAGTAGACAAGGTAAAGTATTTGTAGTCAGCAAATAAGGCATCCACAGACACAAACTATATTCTAGTAGGGTCATTGCTGTAGCAGAGGCACATATGAAATGGGAAGCAGCATTACATGGTGATGAAGAACAGGTGTTCTGGAGCCACAGTGCCTGGGTTTAGCCCTGCGCTGTCACCAGCTATGTGACTTCAGGCAAGTTACCTTCTCTGGTCCTCAGTTTCCTCATCTGAAAAATGGGGATGATGATAATACTGTACATATTTCATAGGCTGTTTTGATGATTAAATGAAAACAATACATGTAAAGTACCTGGAAAAGCACCTGGATCTAGTAGGGCTTGTCCTTATTACAAATGCTATAGTAGTTAATAAGAATGTACAATTCATTCTACTTTTAGACTTTTCAGAAGACTTGGCATTAGAATTACATGGTTAAGGCCTCACCAGTGCATAGAGCACAGACTTCTCTCTCAAACGTCTTGGGAACACGTCTCCAGACTTCAAATTGCCAACTCATGACAACTACCCAAGTTCTAAATTTCAACCCAACACTCTTTGCTTCAAGTTCTTCTCCTTCCACTTTAAAGAAATAATTTCCTGTTTTAAACAAATGCCTTGAAATCATCTCAGAATTCCCCCATGAATGATGCTAGATTTAAAGAAAGTATTCTCAACTCACATGCCAATTATTACAGTGTAAAGGCATCCAGAACATCTGTCCTGAATTTCCCTAGACTACACCTGGGCTTAAAAATGATGAAAGGTGATGATCTAACTGTACACAGGACATTCTGAAATAAGCTGCATTCTCAGACTAGTTTGAGATACTTTGAGAAGGAAATGTGTCTGGCTGGATTTATTCACTATTAGTTATGACTTTATAATCAAGTATTTCGGACTACCAATGAATTACTGTAAGTGATTTCTGGTCATCTACAACCAAAAAAAGTCTTCCCTTACATATAAAAGAGAAAGCAAACCTCAAATTTGTGAATTTTCTTTTTTTTTAGATAGATTCTGTGCAATATGATACCTGAAAACTAAAATGAAAACATACTGAAGCTTGAAGCTACCTGATATTTCTGTAAATTATAAACATGAAAAAGTAAATTGAAAATTACAAATATTTAAAACCTTAATTTTACATTGGAATTGAGAAAACTCAGAACTATTAATATCTGCTATGTTCAACGTAAACCAAGACAGCCTTGGTAAGAGGAGGGAAAGGACAAAATGATCATGCCTGGGTGACAGAATGAATATAAATGAAATTTATTTATATGTAGAAATGTTTAAAATCCAAGCAATGCCATATACTTTTTCTTTTCCTATAAGCTTATAGCATTTGAAATTATTTCTACACATTTATAGATTCTCTCAAATATCTCCATTAATGATTTTGTGATGGAGAAAAAGAAGTTTGAATGTCATAGGAATAAAGGCCTTTGACAAGATAAAAAAGTGGTCATTCCAAAAGTTCATTCACTATTTTTTCACTAACTTGTTCAGAGCTCACTATGTTGCAGGGATTTTATATACAGGGTAGATTTATTTTAGTCTTCAAAGGAATTTGCCAGGAACAGATGATTAAATAGATGAATACAAGGCAGCTTGGGAAATGCCAAGATAGAAGTATGTGCCAGGTGTTTTGGGGACCTAAGAAGGATCTAACTCAACTCAGGTGGGAAAGAAAGTCAGTCTGGAAAATCCCAGAGAAGGCAATGCTAAGTTCCTCCTCATCTCAAAGGATGAATTAGCATTGCAGAAGGAGGGTGTTGGAAAGATTCTTCAAGGTATGAGTAAAAGCAGGAGCAAAGTCCCAGAGCAGTAAATCTATGACACATTCAGGAAAGAACAAGTGTTTGTTCATAAGAATGAGGTATGGAAGGCAGGGAGTGGCTAGGGGTAGAACAGGAGATCTGGCTTGGGACCAGGTTTTTAAATATGTTAAGGAATGTGAGCTTCATCCTTCATGGCAATAGGGAATGTGGAAGAACCACAGCTTGACAACAAATTGAGATACCTCTGGCTACAACAATGAAAAGAGTTAGAGAGCAGGACCTAGAGACAAAAACCAGGAAGACTCCCATGGAGGCTGCTATAATCACTCAAGTTAATTTTTTTTATACCTTTTCTTTTGAAATAATTATAGACTCATAAGAAGCAGCAAAAATAGTGCAAAGAGATCCTATGTACCCTTAGCCAAGCTTTCTTTAATGGTAACAACTTGGCTGGTCCAAGTGCAGTGGTGTTTGCAACAAATTGATCACAACCAATTAAAGATTTCTTTGTTCCTTCTCTACTCCCATTGCTTTACTTGACTAGCCTAAAAAAATAAAAAGGAAAAAGAAAAAAAATATAACTATAATACAATATCAAAACCAGGAAACTAATATCGGCACAATACTATTAGCTAGACTACAGATCATACTCAGTTTTTATCAGTTTTTTGCATATCTACAGGTTTATGAAGTTTTATCACATGTATAGATTCATGCAATGGCCACCCTAATAAAGATACAACCCAAGTGAAATTTCATAAGGACTTGAACAAAGAAAAATGGAGAAAAGAGAAAATATTTGATAAATATTTAGGACATAAACTCTAATAGTTAAGAGCATGGATTCTGGAATTCGACTGCCCCAGGCTGCATCCCAGCTCCACCGCTTACCACCTTTGTGACAAGGGATGCTGAGTGACCTCCTTGTGCCTCAGTTCTCTTATCTGCAAAATGGAGATAATAGCACTCCTTAGAGATGTAGTGAGAAATGAATTAGTCTATAACAAGAATAGGACAGTAGCCAGCAGATAGTAAATGCTATGAATGTGTTAGCTGTTACTGTTATGTAGATGTAGGAGTGAAGAAAAGGTCAAATCTTGGGTTTATGTTACCTAGTAGATGACACTGGTATCCACTGACATAGACAGATGGGTTTTGTGGGGGACGAATGTCAGAAAATTTTGAGGTGCCTTTTTTATTCAAGTGATGCAATACAAAAGAGGGTTGAGTATTAGTGATGGAAATGAGGTTCAGAATAATGTTTCTGCCAAATTTCATGAAGCTCATCTAGAAAGAAATATGACTTCTTATGGCAATTCTTTAAGAGATGCTTTTTCTCTAGTTCATTGTTTGCTCAGCATATAACATAAGCACGATCACAAACATCAGACTAAGCAGAATACTGAGTGTGGTTTGGGAATTCCCTGACAGGTGTGACTCAGGGACATGTTGGTCACTTTTCTTGGACCTTCAGGTTCCACATTGTTGCTGATATTTTCAAGGGTCTTGATGTCATTCTGCAACTCCTCAAGTGATTTACACTCTGAGAAGTAAATTTCCAACAACTCTCTTTCTACAAATTTAGCTACTGTTGCTATTAATTTGTTCTTGTAACAGACCACATTACAAGGTTGAGCATAAAGTCTGTATTCCTCTGATGGCCTTTCATGTACAAGTTATGAAGACCTGCTATTTTATCTTTGCTCTAAGCTATGGTGAGAAATGGTCAATCAAAAGGCAGCACTACATTGCCCAGAAGGCAGTAATTGATCCAGAGAGTAAGCACTTGCAACAAGCCCTGCCAATCCAGTTTTGTCTTTTGGGAATTTAAATCACAAATGGAAAGAAGGAGGATGGATCAGCATCACATTCTGGAAGGCCCCTAGAGTGGGCTGTGAGGCCCTAGCCTCTGCTTTGGCATTTAGTCCTTTCTTTATACCTATGAGCCACTTCAGTATCTTTTTAATACATCTTTTACTTTTCTCCTTTAGTTAGCATTCTTTTCTGTTGCTTGCAACCAAAAAACCTTAAGGGGAGACTATACTGTTTCTGGAGTATAAAGTAGTGCATACTTTGAAATGTTAATCTAGCAGTATGTATCACTATTACAAAAGCGTTTTTATTTGTCTTAAAAATTTTACTTCTAGAAATTTATACCAGAAACAAATATTCAGATAAGTTCAGAGAGATATATGCATGATTATTATCAAAATAAAGCTGGAAACTAAATGTCCAAGAAAATTGTCATTAGTAGAATAAACTAAGATATAGCAATGTAGTGGAATAGTATGAAGCCATTAAAAAGGATGATATATACATATTTACTAACTAGAAAATAATTCCATGAAATATTAAGTAGAAAAGGCAAAATATAAAATATCTTATATAGCAAGATCCAGTTTGCATAATATAGCATGGTTCAGTATGCACGCATGTGTGTATATGGGAGGGTGTATAGCCAGAGAGAGAAGTTTGAAAGGATATATGTCAAATTCTAAAAAATGGGGATATCTGCAAGTGATGGGTCTTATTTTTATTTTAGCCTTTATTTTAAACTGTCTCTATAACTTTCTATATTATAGTATTAGATATGAGCATATTTTTGTAATCAGAATTTTTTTGAAAAATAAAATATCTCCATCTCCTCTTATGCAGAAATCATTGTATATTTTTCTCTACTGCATAAGCAGACTTTGCCCACAGCTGAGGCAGGCTGAGACTGATGTTTTGCTGTGAAGGAAAACATTTGCATATAGAATGTGCTCAGATGTGCCTGTGTGGATGAAGAGAGTTGAGCCCAAGGCCTTAACGGTGTCAGAGTTACAAATACAGCACGTATTAATACATTAGTTGCCTGTGGTTGCCATAACAAATTGCCACAGACTTGGTTGCTTAAAGCAGCAGAAATGTATTCTCTCACAGTCTTGGAGGCCACAAGTCCTCAAGGTCTTCTGGGCTAAACACAAAGTGTTCACAGGGCCAAATGCCCTTCAGAGGTTCTAGAGGAGAATTCATTTCTTGCCTCTTCCAGCTTCTGGTGGCTGCTGGCATTCCTTGGCTTGTGGCCACATCACTCCAATTTCTGCTACCAAGGCCACATTGCCTTCTCTTCTTCTGTCTGTAGTAAAAATCTTCCTCTTCCTTCCTCTTATTAGGACATTTGTGATTACATTTAGGGCCCACCAGGATAAGCTCCTTATCTCAAGATCGTTAACTTAATACATCCGCAAAAATCTTTTTTCCATATAAGGTAACATTTACTGGTTTCAGGGACTAGAAACTGATATTTCAGGGAGACATTTTTTAGCCTACCATAGTATACAATCCTAAAAACAAGAATCTCACACTAAATTTGACGAGATTATTGAGTTGCCTTTGTATCTAAGTGGAAACACACACTCGATCCTATTGGTTAAAACAATACCAGAGAGTAAATTTAATAATACATTTCAAGCTTTGAAATGAAGCATGCGTCATTTCACAATTCTAAGAAGATTTAAAAAAAGTATGCATTTGAAAGCGTCACATTTACAAAGTTCAGAAATCTAAAGAGAAGATCACAGTTCTAGGAGAAAACAAATGGCACAATCAAATGGGGTAATTAGGGAGATTAATGAAAGGAAGAGTTTTGGGAAATCATCAGTGGATAATGTGACAGCAAGAATGGTGGAAATACACCAACCTTAGGTCTGAAAGGGGCAGAGGAAGGAAGAGATTACCAAAATATGGAGAATGCTGAGGCTGTGACTATAGCTTCAGGAGACGCCTGCTGGACAGGAGCCATAGCCTTGGTAGAGGAACACTACCAGGCACTGCCAGGCTTCCCCCTGGAGGGAGGAAACAGTTGCTTTACAGTGGCCAAGTCAGTGGGAAGACAGGTGGCAAGCGAACCCATTGATGCTGTCCATATAGCTCAGCGTCCTAGAGCAAGATCAGCTTGGAGAAGGGTAGAAAAAAATGGATCTGAATCTTGGGTCTGAAAGAAAATAGCACATGCTGCTAGGGAGTTATAAGGAAAACCACAGTATCTTAAAAGAAAGAGGAAAAGAGTATTTCAAGAAGGCAGATAGGTCCATATTTCAAATGCTTCTGGGAGGTCAAGTAGGAAACGGACTAAGAGATGTTCATTGATTTTTTTAAGACAAAGAGATCTTCAGTGACCTAAGTCAGTTCTGCTTGGATGCAGTGGTGAGTGATGAAGCTGTACTGAAAGAATTTGAAGAGCAAGGTAAGCAAGTGGAAATAGAAAATGCAGACAAGATAACTCCAAGAGGGCAATAGCTGGAAGACAAGATGGGGTTGAAGAAAAGCATTTCTTTTCTCCCAAATTGAGTGTATTCTTAACCAGGTGAGAATGTTAACGGAAAGATAAAGGTGAGAGGGATCAGTGAGAGAGCCATGGAGAAGCATCCTTCATTCTTACTTAGGAAAAATTGCTCTTATGAATTAGCCATGTCTGTTACAGACATGGGGAGGGAGAGACGTGTGGAGAAGGATAAATGTGTGTAACTGATTCCAATTCAATCCCTTTATTTTATAAATGAAATTGCGACCCACAGGTGGGGAGGCATTTGCTTGTCATTCAGGTAACTAGTAAGAAGCTTTTTTACTTTTAGTCCAGGGATCCTTAAATTTGGGCACTAATTCTAAAATTATGCCACTCATACCACTGGGGAAATGTGAAATGATTTTGGGTTTTTTACAGATTAACACATTTATTTCAGTAATTATGCACACTAATTTTTATAGCTGCCATATACTATTTTGCCCAGGATACTGGCTTTCCATTTATCATGCCAATATATAGGGTTTTTTTCTTAGTTAAATGTTTTTAAGCAAGAAAGTTTTATTTAAAAAATCTAAAAATAAGCAAAAAATTATACAGATATAACTTAGATCTGACAGCAATTGTGAAATTGTGAATGTAGCACACGAGTGAATAACATTTGAGAAACACTGCATTATACTTGTTTATTTCCAGTGTAATTTTGTGTTCATTAGTGTAAGAAGAAGGATCAAGAGTCCAAGTCTCTTGTCTGTAATCTTAACCTTGAATTATCATCTTAAGCAATTATAAATTCAAACCACACCTGAAGAATTAAAAAGAAAAGATGAAACAACAACTTTTCCCGGCGTTTTGCTGAGTGGACAGAAGGATCATCTTAGCACTGGATTTTATCACATAATTAAAGAGGGATCCCCTGATTAATTAAATGGAAAGGCAAACTCATTTAAACTGGTGATGCTAGGAGGAGATTACTGCAATATTTTTCTTTAGCCAAAATAAAATAAATGGATAAATGGATACAGCTACACAATTTGAATTTTTGTTATCCACACTCTAGTCCATTTGCTGACAAATTTTCAATACTTACAGATTTATTCAGGGCTATTAAAAGCCTCAAAGCAACAAGGAAGTGTTATAAATATTTGAACAGAGAGCTGGGTGTTTCAAATGCTGAATAAATCATTAGAATCAGAGTTAGTGTGCCAGCTGTGTTAATGTAACGTGACTGCCCTTGGTCCTGTGCTCACTCTGGTGACACTTGTCTTTTACTAATCCAGCCATGATATACCCTTCACAAGTTGACGGAAGTTCTATTTTTATTTCAAAAGTTGTTTCTCATCCAGAAAAGTAATAACAAGGCGAAACATTTATGAGAACGGTAAATCAAATTGTTTCTTAATAATCGGAGTTATATAATCATCATCACTATTTCAGTAATCAGTCAGCTTCACATGGCAGGTGGAATGTTTTAGTCCCTATAGGGTAATAAACCCTTGATTCTAAACTCCCTCCTTCTAAGGGTCTCAATACCTTGAGACCCACCTCTAAGCCACTGAGGACCTGACCTTTCCCATTACCATCTTCCTTTGTGATTTCTCACGTGCTAAAATACTCAGATTCATGCACTTCTGCATTGTCAGAACATAGAATATGTCCTTTTCTCTGGCCATTAACTTCCAACTAGAATTAGGCTCAACTCAACATTGTTTCTAAATGTTGCTAGAAACATAACCTAGCATCTTAGATCATAAGCGGCCACTGAGATTTGCTTGATATTTTTATTGTCTATGCTTTGGGTTTCTAGCTCCCAACTCTTTCATCTACCCATAAAGATAGTGTATTAGTTTCCGGGGATTCCTGTAACAAATTAGCACATTTGGGATGACTGGATAGTAATCAGAACATAATGTTAGGGAGATCCGAGGAAAGGAAATAATCATATTCTAATGGTCTGAGCCAATTTAACATCCCTTAATATCTCCCTCTCCACTCATGGGTCAGGCTCTGTCCCAAAATAATTTTGAAAAGTTTTCCACTGTACCTCTTAAAATAACAGAAATGTTAAGGGTGTCTTAAAGTAACATAAATTTATTCTCTCACAGTGCTGCCATTTAGAATTCCTGTGTTGACAAGGACATGCGTACCCTGAAGGCTCTAGGGGAGAAACTTTCCTTCCCTATTCCCAGCTTCTGGTGGTTGCCAGCAATGCTTGGTGTTCCTTGGTTTGTAGACACATTACTCCAATCTCTGCCTCTGTTGTCACATGAAATTCTTTCTCTGTGTATGTCTCTGTGTCTCTGTGTTCTCATCTTATAAGGCTACCAAGCATTGAATCAGGGCCTACCCTAATCCAGTATGAACTGACCTTACCTAATAACATGTGCAAAGACCCTATTTCCAAATAAAGGTCATGTTCTGAGGTTCGAGGTGAATGTTATTTGAGTGTGACAATATTCAACCCAATATAGATGGACACCATGATTTCCATTGGCTCTGCTTTGGCTAAACTTGGTCTTTCTAGTTTTAGCAACCAGAGGAAGACAAAAACCTAGCTCTCTGGGCACTTCCTCAGATTTAACCCCTTTCCCTCCTATTATTAACCCAAATGCAATGCTGTTGCCACCACCGTGCTAATTTGTCATGTGATGTGTGAGATAGCCTACCTTTTCAATGCAGGAGGGTGGATCTGTTATGCAGCTTGTAAACTCAGGCTAAGGCCAAAGTTCAAGGGAGGCCCTGTTCTCTTTGCTTTCCTGAAGTTTCTAGCATATTAAAAAATGAATAAATATCAAACAGGGTTAGGAAAATTGGTAGGACACATACCCTAGGAGCCCCCTAGAGATTCTGCTAGGAGCCTGTAATTTTGGAATTTACCATCCAGCTTTGGAGCTGTCCTCTCACTCAGAGCTCTACATAATGACCATTTTCTATTTTGCTTAGTTATATTCATCCATAGCCAAAACCATCATGTTGGCATGTCAAACCATAACAAATCTGGGCATCGTGCATCTATAGGATGCTACGGCAGTCTGGAATCTGGGGGATGAAGCCATAAACAGGTGGAACAGTGTCCCAGGGATTCTAACTATAGAGTTAAATGAGCACAACTGGTACAGTGCCAGAACTGAAGATAAGCCAGTGAGGTAGGACAGGTGAGTGGTCAGCCTGTGGGACCTAGGCTGAGACGTACAAAGCATCAGAACCTGAGATACGAAGATGGAGCTGACAGATCAGCTCATAAGGGTAAGAGGCAGAGCCTGGCAAGATTCCCCAAAGCTGGCATTATTGAGCGCAATGTACTTTGCATCCACCACTCTGACTTGGTGCTTTATATTCTATATCATTCTACTTTAAACAACCCGTAAGATAGGCATTATGATCCCTATGTTACAGATGCTAAAACTGAGGCTTGCCTAGCTATGGAGAAAAACTTTTCAAAATTATTTTGGGACGGAGCCTCGCCCATGAGTAGAGAGGGAGATATTAAGGGATGTCAAGTTGGTGCCAGCCGTTAGAATATAATTCATTCCTTTCCTTGAATCTCCCTAACGTTATGTGCCAATTGCTATCCAGTCATGCCAAATGGGTAATAATTGGCCATCACATAGATGGGAGAAAAGCTAATAAATGACAAATCCGTTAATTTTGTGCCTGAGAATAGAAATAGGCTCTAATCCTGAGCAGTCTGGGTTTGGCCTGACTCTGTCTCTGTGAATACAAAGCATAATTTTCAACTCTTTACCCAAAGTAATCCTGTACAACAGTGCCCTGTGTTTCTCCTACCAGTAAAGGTATGGAGATTCCTCTGGTGTATGTCTGAATGGTACTGTTTGGTCTCTCCCAGTGGCTTTGTTCTCTTTCATCTTTCTCGAGTCTTGGACTTGAAATGGCTCTTTCAGCCATGCCAGCATTGAACTCTCATGCAGGAGTCTCTTCTCCTGGGCCTCGGGATGCCACCCTCAGCACTCTCCTATTGCAATAACCTAAAACCAGTATACTCAGTCCTCTCTAAGGAAGGAAAGACTCTCTAGAACTGTGAGGGTGGAAAATAGATCCCTGCTTCTTTTCTGGGGCAAGTGGGGATGTCTGTGCTTAGCTGGGCTCTTTTTCCCCCAAGATCATTGTCTGTCTAAGCAAGTGGAAAGTGCCAACTCTCGTCTGTAGGGTACGGAGGAAAAAAACCTAAATTCTACAACTTTGCTAATGCACAGCAAAAGCAAGGGAGATTCCAAAAGGTCAAGTCTAAATACAGTGACAACATGCAAGAATTATTCCCAAAGCCAGGCTCTACAGCACAGGACAAGAGAGACATAGCAAGCAGTGTCTGAGGGCAGCACGTGGGATGCATAGAGAGAAGGCTTTTTGCGTGATGTTGGAGGACAAATCTATGAGCAAGATGAGGGTAGTCAAGGTCACCATGATGATCTGGAAAAAGGGAAAAGCAAAGACAAGAGTAACCCAATCTTCTTTCATGACTTCATCCTGAGGTCTGTGGTCTGAGTCATCAAGTAACCTTTCTGCACACTTACTTGCTGCTCCTTTCTTCTTGGAGGTGAATGCAGTAAGGTTACAGAAATTATTTACTTACAAGCAGAATCAGTGCTTCAGCTGAGTATATGATGAAGTATCACTTCCAGGAGGTATATACTGCAGGCTTTTTGCTAATCCATGCAGTATTTAAGTCACAGAATCTTCACTGGGGCCAAAAGAATTTGTCTTCTGAAGGCCTATTAAAATAATAAAGGACTTAGAATACTGAGTCTGAAGAATCTATTTTGCAGACAGAGCAGCCTTATTGGAAGGAGAGTGGACCCATTCAACAGGTTGATTAATGGGTACAAAAATACAGGTAGATAGAAATAATAAGACCTAGTGTTCAATAAATCAGTAGAGTGACTACAGTAAACAATAATCTATTGTATATTTCAAAATAGCTAGTAGAGAATAATTCAAATGTTCCCAGCATTAAGAAAAGGTAAAGCTTAAGGTGATGGATATCCCAATTACCCTGATTTGATTACTACACATTATATGAATGTGTCAAAATGTTACATGTGCCTTAAAAATATGTACATCTATTATATATCAATAAAAAAAGGCAAATCTAAAAAAAAAAAAGCATCCTTGGAAAATTCTTTTCCAGTGCCCTTGTTCCTAATCCAGCCAATGGATGCCATCATGTCTTGCTTTTTATGTTTGTTGGCTTAGGAACAGCACGCTAGCTCACTGACTACATGTCTACTAGATATAATTTTTACTAACCTCTCTTCTTCCTTTCTTAGCACAAATCTGAAGGTTGACTTCTTGACATTTTTTAAGATGCTGCCCTGGCTGATATATGTTATCCAGAGGAAATAGTCACCCAGGAATGTTTAGATGTCCCCCATTCAGTGAGGTGAAGCTGTTTCTTTGGAGCACTTCTCCATTTTGATCGGCTGAGGACTTCTCTGCAGTCCAGCAAAGAGGAATTATGTCTGAGACTGTGGGGCCATCACTATTTCTGAGTAGAAAAGGGCTTCTTCCAAATGGGGATTTGGCTGAGAAGTTTCAATACAAGCGAGGCCAATGGCCTCTACTTCTTTATTCTCTAAATGCTTTCCTTCTTAATTCCCTTTCCTTTAAAGAAGACAAAGAACTGTCTTATGTTTCTGCTTATGATTTCAAATTCAAAAGAGGAATGCCTGGCCCATCTGCTGAGGTTGATTCAGACATCTGGTACAGCCATCAACAAGTGGTGCCAGTGGCTGGCAGGATTCCAGCTCTTGCTCCCTTCTCAGCTTAGTCTGCATTCTCCTAGGACTTATCAGAGCATCCTTGTGAATGAAGAACAGTATGCAGTTTCTTTGCCCTTGTGAAGTGCTTGCTCTTGACTTTGGAAATATTGAAAAATGAAGGTAGTACTTTAAAAAGTATTTTGTGTGTATAAATTGATTGTGATAGCTGCATAGATTGCTTGGGGCTGACATTGGCCTGCTTAAATCTCATAAGGTGCAGTTATAATTTTTGATAGATACTTCCAAACAGATTTTGTCATTTAAACATAGCCTATAAACACTGGAAGAAATTCTGTTTGGAAATACTCCTTGATTCTTTTTAATTCCCGTTTTTTCTAAGATAAGAAACAAACAGAAGTAAAGGGAAAAAATTAACATCTCAGTTTCAACCTAAGATAGAAATGGTGGCTTCCTCAAATCCCTACCACGGAGAATATACTTGTGAGATTGGCTGGTGGGTGTCAGTTTTTCCAGGAAGTTTGAAGGGTGAAATAAACTTTCCAGGACAATAGCCATGTTCCTACATTTTGAGAAAGAAGATTTTTATTATAAAGATTCTCACACCTAGTTGTATTGTTATCTGTGTTTCCATCTCTATTTCCCCCCTGGACTAAGAGACCCCAGAGGGCAGGGATATTGATTACTTGTCTTAGGAAGGACAAAATGTTGCACAGAGCCTAAGACAGAGTAGATGGCCAATAACATTGTCAAATAAAACAAAAATAAAGGAAAGTTGAAGAAAAGATATCTGGAAATGTATGTGTTCTCTGGAAAGATGAAGGAAATTGGAATAACTTAAATCATGGGTCAGCTTGAGGACAAAATCCAATGGCTACCTGTATTTTAAGTAAAGTTTTATCACAACATGGCCAGGCTCATTTGATGTTTATGTCTGCTTTCACACTACAATAGCAATTCAATGGTTGTGACAGGAACTGTATGGGCCACAAAGCCAAAAGTATTTACTACCTGGTTCTTTACAGAAAAAAGAAAATGTTGAGCCCTGGCTTAAATGAAAAAGAAATATCATATACAAGTAAGTAAGCAGCAAGTAATTACTGGATGCTTGCTATGTACTTAATACTATTGCAGGATTAGCAGTAGACACACAAGATGCTTTTCACCTTTATGCGTACTGGTTCTTTAACCACTTGAGGGCACTAATTTTAGCGGTTGTGTGCATGAAGGGGAGAAGACATCTTCCATGTGTTGGCATGAAATGGATCTCAGTGAGATGCTACAACTGGCAGAATAAAAGCGGGAGTGAGCAGAGGGGACCAAGGCAAGAACAAAAGTGATATTTTGGAGGGAACAATGACAAATAGGAAGCAGGAGAGTATAATTATCCTCTAGTCTCTCCTATTCCTATTTTCCTGAAGGATTATTGGGAAAGCCATTGCATTCTGCATTCGCTATAGTGTAAAGACTGCAGCTACTGTACTTGGCTACTGAATGAAGAGATGACCTTAGAAGGCTGAAAACCTTGGTGCTAAATGGTTACATTACAGATATTTTATTTCTGCTGCATATAGTTATCTTTTTATATTTTATTAAGGACATGCTTTGAATCAAAGGGTAATGCTAAGTACTTTATGCATGTTATGTAATTTGATTATGGCTTTGTGTAGTAAGCCTCGTTATTTCTATAGTATAGTTTCATTACCTTCAGAGTAACTTCCTATCCTACACAGTGTATGAGTCAGTCAGGGTAGGCTAAGTTACACTTCAGTAACAGACAAGCCCTACATCTCAATGGTTAGGACACCATAAGCTTATTTCTTGTTCATGTTATATGTTCCCTGTGAGTCATCGGGGGTCTCTGCCTGCTGTCATCACTCACAGAACCAAGTTGGCAAGGGATCCATCTTGACCCGTGTTTTTGACCACCGTGCATTGAAAAAAGAGTATTGCAGTATCTTCTACTGCCTCTAGCATGCTCCATCCCAACGTGACACAAATCATTTTCACTCACATTTTATTACCAAGATTGGAGCCCAATTTGTCTGATTATTTCTACCAGTTTTCAGTTATATAATACATTCATATTTACACAATAGTGTGCCTCAAAACTGCTTTTCACCCAAACTCTATATATACACAGGGTGCACTGACATTTACTAACTCAAGAAATATTTATTTAGTGTCCCTATAGCCATACCTGTCCTAGACACTAGGAATATAGCAAAAAACAAAATGGAAATACAAACTTTTATTGAGCTTTCATTCTAGCAGGGATAGAAAATAAACACATTAAACATGTAATTTAGTAAACTAAACTTAGATACACAGAACAATTGGTGATAAGTGCTGTGAAAAAATGAGATATGGAAGGGGGTAGAAACTGTGGGGGGAGGTTGGCAGCTGAGATGCCTCTCTGCCCATACAGCCCATTAGCATTTGGGCCCGGGCATGACGAGGTCTAGAGGTCTTAGACAATTTATGCTGCCTGAAGGAAACTGGCATAAAGCCAGATTTATATTATTTCTATGGTCTGAAGTCCAATAAAGGCACTAAAACTGTGATTAGTGGAAAACTGGGAGACGTAGAGCTCTTGTCAGGATCATCATTCAGTTTTCTGAGACCCCTTCCAAATGGAGGGTGAGTAGGTTATTAGAGGGACAGGTGTACAATAACATTCAAAACTTGAATTCTATTATATCTTCTTAAATATAAATGTGAGCAAGAAAATAAAGGCCATACGTCTTAAAGTGATGCGACGAGAAGAGAGGAAGGGATCTGCTTGGCATTAAACAGAATTCTGGGCATGCACCTTATGTGTGTGTGAATAGAGGTTACAGATAAGCCTTTGGACTTGTCTGGTGGAGGATTGCAATGTTTTTCTTCATTTATAATGAAAGACGTTTGTAATAAATTTTCCTAGCCCAAATTTTAATCCTTGCTTCCATCTTCCTAAAATAACTCTGTTCCATTTGTACACTTTCACTCCAAAGCCCCCGAGCCCTTTTGGTTAGCTCCTATTGGTAGCTCACGGGGTGTTTTAAAAGCAAATTATTCTCCTTATATTCAGTAATGCCTTTCTCTTTTCCCCTGCAGTTTTTCCAACTTGCTATCAGTCTTTATGTTAAGGATTCCAGCAAAGTGTGTAGATAAAAAAAAAAAAATCCCCTTTATAAGTGGCTTTTTCTATTAACCTGGCTCATCCTACCTTGTCAAAACACTTAGTCATAAGATAGTAACTCCCTCAAAGTCCTGGCTCAAATTTCAATTTACCATTGACCTTGGGTGGATGAATCACTTTGCCACTGTGATAAAGAAAGCTCCTCTGGGAATATTGGATTATTCATTTTCTACTCAGCTATGGAATAAGAATTTGAGGATTTCTTAATATTTGAAAAGTGTCCTGTAGTTGAAAAGAATGATACAAACATTCCAATTCAGTGACCTTGATCAGTTAGAGAAACAGGGGAAGCTGGTGTGTAGCACATCCTCAGAAGCTCAGGCTTCTTCCCAAAAGACCAGAGCACAGATGGTTCTTCAATTGCACCCTCATTCCTAAGCCAGCATCCCACCCCCTCCAGACTATCCTCCTCTCCTCTAATACCCTCCAACCTACGCCACAATAGGAACATAAGAGTGATCTCCTATTGAATGCTCACCATGTGCCAACCACTGTATTATGCGTTGTGGTAGGTTGCATAAATAGCACAATTGTTCAGACCTCCAGGTTTCCATGGTTTCCATAACCTTTGCCATGTGACATTACTGTTCCTCTCACAGAGGCAAAATGTACTTCCACTCCCTTGCTGTTGGGTTTGGGTCATGTGATTTGGATTGGCCAATAGAATATAGTATAAGTAGTGATGTGCCACTTCCAACCCTACCCCCTTAAGAAGTCTCAAACGTGCTCACTTCTACCTCTGCTATGAGAATGAGCCTGAGCTAGACAGGCTCAGGCTGTCTCATCTGAGGATGAGAAATATGTCTCCCAGTTACCTGAATCGACTTAATAACCAGCCAACATCCAGTAAATCTCCAGACATGTGAGAGAGGCCATTCTAGACCATTCCCCAGTAGGCCTGCCCCTAATGGCAGATATGTGAGTGCTCAAAGAACGTTACTCAGGCCTGGGCTACATCAGCAGCAGTGGCGAGCTAGCCCACAGATTCTGGGTAAATATTAAGTGGCTTTTATTTGAGACATGAGTATTGGGGTGTTTGTCATGCAATAATAGCTAACTGATAAACGTTTTATAAATATTGCTTTATTTAATCCTGGTAATGCTCTTTTACAGTAGAATCTATTACAATTCCTATTTTATAGAAGAGAAAACCAAGGTTTAGAAAGTTTAAAGATCACACAGCTATGAAGTGGCAGAACTAGGATTTTAAACCCAAATGTCTAACAATTCAAAATCTGACCTATGATTCACCATATATCACTGTGGATTCCTCCCTTCTTGCTTTTTTATTCTTGCTAATTCTGAATGGGAAGGGTTCAATTGTAGCCATTTGAAATTTGCTAAAACTCTAGCTTTTCTCTTCCAGATGAAGAGTTCCTTCACATTTGGCTCCAAATGAGAACCACAGGTCACTCTGACTTTCCTTGGGTTCTTTGTTGTCTCATGAAGCTTGTCAGAAGCAATAGTCAGGGAAGAAATAGGCACAGGGCTTTTCTGAACACTTTTGGAAACATTTTTATGGTAATAATGTGTTTATGCAAATAACACTGTGCTCTAAAATTTCCCAGTGTTCCTTCCTAATGAGTGACCATAATTAATAAATTCTGTCACTCTGCCAGAAACAAGTTCTTTTCCTATGCTGAATAACTAATTGGACCAGTCAATACATACATGATCATTAGAATGGCTTTGAGAATCGAGAAATGAAGACTTGCTGGGAAGCTGCTGTAATTTCATGGAAATATGACATGAAGCATGACATACTGCTTGGAAATAACTACACTGGTTCTCCATGAAGGTGTCCTCAATCCATGCATCTTTCCTGGAATAGCATAATGGAATGATTATTCTTTATTCTTACAGGATACACATAAGAAGTACTTTCACTCTTAAGAAACATCAGTTGGTTTTATTCTTTAGTGTATTCCAATAAATAAACTACCTTCTCTTCAAGCAGTCATCTTTTGCTAATTAGGTTTTCATATTTGCAAAATTTACTATTGAGCTTTTCTTTATTTCAGACAGTTTTTGTTTTAAACATGGAATAGTTACTATTAAATTTGGTTGAACATTTTGTAAAATTACAGATAAGTTTCAACATTTATAGCATGTCATGAAGATTGTCTATGGCTTAAAGAAAATGAAGAAAATGGCTACTATCTTTCTGCTCACAGCCAGCAAATCTGTTGCATTGCATATTGCTATAATTACTTTCCAAACACATAACTGAGAGTGTGAAAAAATTGAATGTTTGTGATGCCTGAATCATTCAGAGCTTTCATGTTTGTTCCATTGTCAATGACAATTGTATGACATTTTTCATTCTATAAAAAGTTGGGAAAGTTGACATTCTTCTTTTGACTCATTCTCACAAAATGGGAACAATTCCTTATTAAGAATTTTTCTTGACAGACTCATGGCCTAAGTATAATTAATGAAGTGAAAATTAAATGCAGTCTTAAATGCTATCTTGTTTAATGCTGTGAATGCTAATTATAATAATTTATTATAATCCTATAAAGATTAGAAGTATGATATAATTTAAACTGGATTTTCTGCCTTGTATTATTATTTAACTTTTGTAAATATATTTTGATCCAATAAGTATATAAGATTCTTCCCAAGTTATCTAGCTAATATACTCTCTTACAGCACTAGTATTTTATGTCAGTCATTTCCCAATTCATTTAATTATTTAAAAGTTGTCAACATAGTTAGTATACAACATTAACAGTTTTCAAAGTCATTATTAATTATAGCATATTATACTTGGAATAATAAATGTACATTTATATTCAAATGACTGCTAGAGTTTTATTATATATAAATGCCTATAAGATTTTTTATTTCATGGTACATCTAGAATGTGTACTTATATTTGCAGGCAAATATTCCTCTATGAACAACAAATTAGAATGAAATACCTTGCTCATTTTGCTGACCTGGTTATACTGTTTCAGTATGATGGAAACCTTTGTGATCACCTGACTGTGCCTAAGCACATTTAAGGCTACCAGAAATGGTATGAAATTGCATATCAATCTTCAGCCTGAATCTTTCAAAGGCCAACGGTGACGATGAAGTATCTCCAAGTAGGTTCTGTTGGAAGGTAAATTTTAAGATATGAAAAGATATATTTTCTTAGTATTTTTGGATTTCCATTTTTTCCCAAATAAATAAATCAGAATCTTTTTCTACTTACTTTTCCAAAATTAAAAAGACAATAGTAGTTAGCATATGCTTACCGTGCGTGGTTCAGCCTAATAAGTTGAGGATTTTTGCCTGTTGATAAAATAACTGACACTTAGGGAAAGAACAAAACAGACGATATAGGAAAGACCAGAGAAACACCCAGAAAAGAGGTAATCGAGGAAAGAATGAAGGGGATAAGTAGAAACCAGATGGTGTTAGTCCTCAGGGACCTGGTTTCTGGAGCATTGTGGGTAAATAGGCATTTGCTATAAAAAAAAAAAATACCGTCAGGGCCAACACTGGTTCATAGGGTGAATGTCCAGTTTGGCAAATGGAGGTAGACTAGATTTAACCCCCAGCTCTGAACTCCTGGGACTTGAGCTCATGCACAGTGGTAGGTCTGGATAAGGGGTAATATATGGTACCAAACAATGTAGAAATACAAAGCAGAGGCATGTAATACTATTTTGATTTTATTGTCTGTAGTCAGGACCAATGACTAAGCCTTGATGCAGACAAAGATATAGAGAAAACTACCTTATAGTTTAATATTCTCCTTTAAACTTTATAAATCAACATACTTTCTATTTGAGAGTCCCAATGACAAATTCATATATTGACTTCAATTGAAGCCCATGTTGGTAATACTTAAATTGTCACCGAAATAATTTATATTCTATATTAGTAAGCTAGATGATTAAAATTGACAGCTTTGGCGTCAAACAGAATTTTATATCTATGACTTAGTAACTCTGTGTTGTTGTCCAAATTATCTACACTCTTATAATCTCTGTACTATCTGCTCTAAAATGAGAAAAATAGTAGGGTTTATGAAATGATTAAATGAGTTAATATTTAAAGAGCAGGGTCAAAATTTATTACCACACAACCTGGAGTGTACATGGAATTTAGCTTCTCTATTTCTAAAACAAATACAAACTTTTTCTGCTGTTCCTATTTCCACTGATGGCAGAAGCTATTTCCAATTACAAATAATAAAGTCTTTCCTTTTGTAAACGGTCTCATTTGAGGGTAAAAAGAGGTTTGCATTTCTTTCTGAATGATGTTTCTCTCCCCATACCTTCCTAAGATGACATCTGGACACACGGGAAAACTCACATAGCCTCAGAGAATCTCCTGTCTCATGCTTTCTTCCTTAATGGCTTCATTGACCCACAAGTGGAAGGTAGCTCATATTGCCTGTTCTCTAGACATCAAGCTCTGCTCTCATTGCATCCATTTCTGAAGTGTTCACAGACTCTGTAACTCCTGGGCTGGCCTCTTGGGACAGTAAAGACTTCATTTCCCTACATTGCTGAATTGGCACCAATCCAGATCTTTTTTATACTGCAGACTGGCAGAGACTCACCCCTCACCACGGACACCCTCTCAATCACTGCCCATCTTGTCTTTGGCTTTTCAATCCAAGAACCTTCCCAGCCATTGGAGGGTGCACTGGTTACTGAAAGTCTCAGGCTTTATCTTTACTTTAACATTGATCCTTCCAAATATTTTTTCACTCCCCATATAAAAATCTTTTACCTGCCTTTTCTCTTTGGTGGGAACTTTCCCAATATCATACCTTCTTTGGAATTCTTTACTCTAAAGGTAACATAATAGTATTCATGACTTATGTGTGAATATCGAAAGATCTACAGGGAATAAAATAAAAGGGATTACCGAAAATCCACTGGGAGGTATTGCACGAATATTAACCCATTGTACACAGAACACATTTAGCACATTAGAATAAAGCTAATAATAAATAGAAGCAGTTATTGATTTCAGATTAAGACAGCAAAGTAAAAGAAAACCTCAAAATCCTCCTTTTCTTGTAAACTCAGAGGAAAAAGCAAACAAACAAAAGAACAGCTAAAATAGACTGGCAGCAATCATGAGAATATAGAAAAAGTTAGTTGCTGGCAAGAAAGATTGAAAAATGCTGAAAATTGGCATGGCTGAGTGTGGTAGGCAGAATTCTAAAAAGGACGCTCAACTCCCATCCCCTCATGTACATGCATGACTTGTAGTTCCCCACCTTAACTCTGGTTAGAACCGGAGAATATGATGGGATGCCATTCCTGTGGTTAGGTTACTAATCAGTTGACTTGGAGTTCATCAAAAGAGAGATTATCCTGGATGGATTATCCTGACTTAATCAAGTGGAATAAAGTGAAGCGTCAAAGAGATCACCTGCTGGCCTGGAAGAAAGTGAACAGCCATGTTGTAAACAGCCCCTGGGGTCCAGGATGCAAGGATCTGAGGGTGGCCTCTAGCTTCTGGGAGCAGTCCATGGCTGGCAGCTAGTAATGAAATGGAGATCTCAGTCATACACCCACAAGGAAATTAAATGTGTCCATTTGTCAATAAAGTGAACAACTCATTCCTTGCTCCCCAGTGGTGAGCAGAGGTCCCAGCAGAGCCATGCCCTGACTCCTGAGCCACCAACACTGTAAGATAAAAAATGTGTCTGCTGTTTTTGAGTCACTAAATTTGCAGTGATTTGTTACTTGGCCATAGAAAACTAATATACTGAGTTTGGCAGGCATCCAAGCTGTTCCAAACCCTGCCTTCCACAGAAGTATGTACGGGACAATGTAAGGGAAATGGAAAGTAAACATGCTCTCCAACGCGCGCACACACACACACACACACACACTCCCCTCTTATAATCAATGTCCAACTTGGAAAGAGGTGGAAGAACAGCTACTGTAGTCAGTTCCAGAAGGGGAGGTAACATTTTCACAAAAATCTCCATTATCCCCTTTGAGGTCAAGAGGTGCCAAGGAAAACCGGAGGAGTTCTTAATCAGGATGAAAAGGAGGAAAATAAAGAAGAAAATCAGAAGGATTATTAACTTCCCAATCTGATTATCTGTAGCAATAAGTAGGAATTTAGTCAAATAAATGATGTAAAAGAATAAAATAAGCTAAGATCTTCAGAGAAAAAAAAAGGCAGTGGAGGGAAGAGACACTCATGAAATTCTTACCAAATCATGGGGAGAGTAGGGCAAAGGGAGAAAGTGGTCATAGTTACTGGAAACAATGGGTTAAAATGGGATAAAAGAACATAGCTGACTCACTAACCGAATAGAAAGTTCCAGTGCCTCAAGGTAAATTGCTTGTCTTTTAGGTTGTTAAATATTTTGACTACAACCTCTGGTTATAATCTAACAAAAAAGAATGAACTTGGCCATAAAACATGAAAGCAGGCCAGGCATGGTGGCTCGAGCCTATAATCCTAGCACTCTAAGAGGCTGAGGCAGGAGGATCGCTTGAGCCCAGGAGTTTGAGGTTACTGTGAGCTAAGCTGACGCCACTACACTCTACTCAGGGCCACAGAATGAGACTCTGTCTCAAAAACAAAAACAAAACAACGTGAAAGCAATGCTCAGATTCACAAATAAAGGTGCAGCCAACCACATCCAATCCTTCTCACTGGTGGGATGTTGGTAAATGTTTAACAGCTGGCTCTCTGGGCAGGCGTGGGGAAATGTATGCATATATATAGGTTTGTAAAATTTGTACTGATATGAAGGGTGAGTGGCATACAAATGAAATGTAATAAATTTACAAATATTATTTACAAGCAATAATAAAAATATACAATACATTCCATAGAGGCAAATAATTCTCATAGTATATTTTTATTTATTTTTCCTAAATTCTTATATTCATTGCCAAACTATGGTTGCAATCAATAAACGAGTGTTGTTCCAACATGAGTATTCATTGACTTTTTCTTAATTATCCAGTAAGAATAAAGTAAAACCACAAAGATGTTTGTCATTTGTCAATAAATTAAGCAACTTCTTTCCAAATTTGTAGTAGTTTCCAAATACTGAAAAAATAGTTTCTCAGTTTTCTGTTATAATCACAATGTGATGGCAACATATACAACACACGTATATGTTTAACCTACATTGCTAATATTGTATCTATCACATTATTAAGTCTAGATTATCAGCAAAACAGTAAGTCAATCCCTGATTTGTAGCATCTACCAATTTCCATGATGTACAAACTCCCACCATAGCT
The DNA here is from genome assembly GCA_008086735.1 of Cheirogaleus medius. Lineage (NCBI taxonomy): Eukaryota > Metazoa > Chordata > Mammalia > Primates > Cheirogaleidae > Cheirogaleus > Cheirogaleus medius. Next base: position 5,623,955 of record VBSM01000813.1, on the reverse strand, counting down.
GATTTCAAGCAACTAATGTGACACCACAGAATGCACAAAAATGGCCCTAAATAGTGTCAATAATGTAGGTAACAGTAAAATGTACTAATCAGGTCAGAAAATTTCAAAGATGTGTTACCTTTGGTTTTAATATATGTATTTATTTTATATAATTTAATTTTTAATAATGTCCATATATTTTTAAGAGCTGACTCATAAAACTTTAATAACCTGTTCTTGTGAACTTGCATGAGCAGGCTCCAATACACTCCTACTTTCCACACCATTCCATCCCTCAAGCTATATAAACTCTACCTTCAAGTTTTACATTAGAAGAAAAACAGTTCACAACTGGGTTGGAAAGGTTTTAAACTTGAACATCACTGACCACTTATGAGTATCCAGCATAAAAGAGGAAAAGAGAAGGAGAACTGCAATGTAACTCTCTCTCCTAGCATATGCAATAAAATGATGGTGAGAAATCACATGTATATAGGAAGGTTTCATTTAATGTAACATGAAAATATTAGTATCCTCTCTCTACTTTTATGAATAATATAGTAGTAGCTAAAGTCTAATCTAAATGATAAAAAACTCTTTTTTTTTTACTGCCGTTTTCCTACATGTAAGGCATTGTGCTTAAGCACTTTATAGATGTTTATATAATTTAATTTTCATTTAACCTATGAATTAGTAATCATTTTTAATTCTATCTTTAAAATGAGGAAACCATGGTTCAGAGAGACTAAGTAACCTGCCCAAGGTTGCATAGCAAGTAGATGGAAGATCTATAATTTAAAGCTATTTATTACTAATTCCCAAATATATGTTCTTAATTGCATCAATCCCCTATTTTCCTTGTTATTCATTTCTTAGGATATCTCATTAGAGAGAGATGAAACCAGCATTTATGAAGTATCCATTTGATGCTTTAGATATTTTTCTTTTTTAAAAATTGAATTTCTACAATCTTATGAGGAGTAATATTATTCTCGATTTACAGGTGAAAATAAGCCCACAAGGCTTCCATGTTGACTTAACACAATTTGTCCAAAAGAACTTCCTGTGTGATTTCAACTGAGTCCTACTTGAATCCATATCCCTTTGTTTATTCTCACTGTGAAAGGATGTGTAGTTTACAAGGCTAAAGTTGCTAACATTGAACTTACCAAATAGTTAATTTTTTATTATACTACCCCAGAAAATACACTTCTCTCTCCTACCTCTAAAATTTGGAGAAAAAATGAATAATCCTACTATTAAGCAGCTTGAAGAATCAGTACAAAAAACTCCCATTAAAGAATTGTTAGAAGAGTTTCAAGATGGTGGCAGACCAGCAAAATTTAGATCTTTTCAAATCTTGCCTCAAAATCTAAGAAATTCTCCACACCTTTGAAACCTTCAAAAAAGGTGGTTTGAAGAATAGCAATTTTTCTTCAATCATGACAAGATTGTTACTTCCCCATCATCAGACCCCCTTCCAAAATGAAGGGCTGGAGAGATGGAACGAAGATCTCCCCAGTCTCGCTGCTTTAGACTCTAGCACAGACTTGAAAATAATTAGTGAACCACTGTAGCAGTGCTATTTTCCTTTCTGCTAGCAAAGCTCTTCAGAGGCAATAATTTGCCTCTCCTCAGGAACATCAAACTCTTCAGTTGAATAATGATGGGCTTGAAAAATAGGAGTCTGAGGCAGATCAGCGCGAATCTGATTCTGGAAACCTATAATCCCATTTTACTGCATGGAAAGTGAAAGGACTATAAGAGCAATGAAATCACTGGCTGCCACCCTGAGTCCCCTCCCCCTAAGGAAAAGCGCTGGAGCTGAAATTCAGGCCTCCATTCAACACAGGGATCTCTCTGTCCAAAACCTCCCTTCGCTCTCTTTACTCTAGTGGTAAATCTATCCTACACTCCTCCTTACTGGCTGGATTAGAATTTCTGAAAATTACTTTCCTCATTTATATTAGATACCCAGACTGTTGGATGAAGCTGTCTATTTGCCAACTTTGCTTTATTTGAGAATTAGGAAACAAGTCAAGTTCACTGTAGAAAATTTGAAAATATAGCCAAGTGCACAGAGGTGAAAATTCACCCACATGTTAATAAGAGAGGAAGGATTCCCTCAGTCTCATTCAGCAATCGAGAAAGCTGTGTATCTCAGCAGGAGAGTAGAGAGGTGTAGGAGGTGGTATTGACTGAGAAGAGGCACAAAGGAGTCTTTGGATTTCTCAACAAGTTTTATATCTTGATCTGGATGCTGGTAATATAAGGATCACATATTTAATGAATGAATTAAGTGATACACTTTATGCACTTTACTATATGTGTCATATACCTCAGTACAAATGAAAATATTTAAAATCACCAATCACTCCAAAACTCAGAGTCACCTTTACATTTTGGAATATTTCCTTTATATATGTATCCCTATATATGTAAACATGTATAATTATACCATATATACATATATGAGGGCATATATTATAATATACACTCATGTAGTGGTTTGGGATTCTTTTATCTTTACATAAAATATGTCCATCCATATAATAACTTTTGACTTACTAATATTCATAGATAAAACAAAGCTATGCGTGGAACGAAATGATGTCAGCTCTGCTCTCTACCAATAAATTGCTGTTAGCTCTCTTGCTCTGTAATTCTATTTTAACTTGCAGCTTCTAAAAAAATTAGTCAATGAGATTTTTGCAATGGTTGCATTTATTTTTGAGATATTTCACAAAGTTTATAACTTCATTTTCTTCATTAACTCAAAAATCACTGACAGTAGAGAGATTGTCAACAGGAAAAGGCAAATGATAAGGGTGGGAGCAACAGTAGAGAAGTATGTTGGAATGGGGCCGGATACATGCAGAGACAGTGGCAGGCTTTGCTATCACAAGACCCAGATGTGGGGCTCAAGCCAAGTTTAACCTAATTTCCCAGTGCAGCAGGACTCCAGGTAATGTTTAGATTGCACAAGCAATTAACTTTTCTTATACTCTTGTGCAAATGGTTTATTAAGCAAGCCCCTAGAAGAAACCAACAAAAGCAAGGGGGGAACAGGACAGAGAAGGTTAAAAGTCCAAGGAAGGGTGTGATTTTAGGCAGAACCCCAGCCTCCTCCTAATCCTATAGGAACTCTGGAGTCTGAATTCCCCCTCAGAGTTGTCTGGCCTTCAGAAAGAGATCTGGGTTTTTATATACCTACAGGAATCCATCATAGGGTGAGGGTCTTCCCCAGAGGTTATCCCCTCCCTGGTGCATCCAGATCTCCATGCAAAATAGAAAAGTGGCACCAGTAGCCTGGGGGCAGTCCTCTGAAGGAAGTTATGGGAACAATTGATTGGAAGCAAAAGCACACAGAAGCTGGAGTAAAGCGGGGGCAGGGTGGAGCACCAAGTGTCTGTTGTAGTGGCCATGACACTTCCCTGTCTTAACTCTGTGTTATTGTCATGGCTCACCCCAGATGATTGGGAACCTGCCCTCATTTCAATGACCACAACTACAACAAAAGAGGTAAATGTCATAATTTCTATTAATAAGTTTACTTCCAAGCTGAGGGCATTTTGCTGTTCTTAAAAAACTTAGTCTCATAGAACAACCTGGAAGAACCTTGAGAGATAGGTCTGATTATATTATCTTCATTTTAAAGCTGAAAGAAATGATGCATCCAACAAAGGACTAATATCCATCTTCTCCAAGGAACTCAAACCATTCAACAAGAAAAAAACAAATCACCCAATTAGAAAGTGGACAAAGGACATGGACAGGCAGTTCTCAAAAGAAGACATACAAATGGCCAACAAACATATGGAAAACTGCTTAACCTCATTAATTTTCAGAGAAATGCAAATCAAAAGTATACCAGTTAGAATGGCCATTATTAAAAACTCAAAAAACAATAGATCTTAGCATGGATGCAGAGTAAAGGGAACATATACTCACTGTTGGTGGGAATGTAAATTAGTACAACATCTACAGAAAACAGTATGGAGATTTCTCAATGAACTAAAAATAGAGCTATCATTTAATTTAGCAATCCCACTACTGGATATCTACCCAAAGGAAAAGAAATCATTATATCAAAAAGATACCTGTACTTATAGGTTTATCACAGCACTATGCACAATAGCAAAGACATGGAATCAACCTAATAATCTATCAACTGATGATTGAATAAGAAAAAACAATAATATATAGATAGATAGATATTCCATTGACTATTCCTCAGCTGAAGAAGAATGAAATCATGTCTTTTACAGCAACATGAATGGAACTGAAGGCCATTGTCTTAAGTAAAATAACTCAGAAACAGAAAGTCAGATACTGTTTGTTCTCACTTATAAGTGAGAGCTAATAATGAATATGTATGGACATACAAAGTGGAATAATAGACATTAGAGACTCAGAAAGGTGGGAGGGTCAGAGGGTGGGAGAGCATTGTGGGATGAGAAATTACCTAATGGATACTATGCACACTAATTAGGTGAGGGTTACACAAAAAGTCCAGACTTTATCACCACACAATATATCTATGTAATAAACCTGAACATGTACCCCATAAATCTATAAAAATTAAAAAATAAGTTAAACAGCTGAAAGAAACTAAAATTTACATATGATAACCCAAGCCTCTGTAAAGTCCATGCTTTTTCTTTTCCTGTGTTCCCAACTCATGTGTGGAAAATAGTCTTCTAAAATGCCTAGGGATGATATCTAGGTGCCAACTGTAACTGTACCATTCCTGGAAGCACCACTCATGGACATTGTGATATGCATAGAGCTCCCTGTAGGTGTGTAACTCTACATGCTTGTACTTTACTCCTAGACTGCCAGCCTCAATATAGAATTTCCTTAGGGAGAAGAAGGATGAACTTTTGATTGTTGGACATTTAAACATTTTTCATTTTTGAAGTCACAAAAGTCTTGATCAATACTTTAACTCTCTTAACTTATTTCTCAGCTTTAAAAAACTCAGTCTCCCTCACCCCTCAAAGATTCTAGTATGGTCTCCTAAAGGAACCTGACACTCAATCGAGAAGACATTTTGTATTTCTATTATGTACTTTGTATTTTATATTATGAAAGCATTTTATTAGGCATTGCATATTTTTTCATGTATTTTGAATAAATATTTTAAAACTATATACATTTACTCCTAAAATATGTATAAGCTTACTCTCTTAATATTTCTAAGAATTTATGAAGTAGACAGATCCCGTTTTCTATGATATATCTCTAAGAGCTCCCTTAGTGACTGCCTTGCTTTAATCATGGTGATATAAATTAAGCATTGTGATAATGCATGTAATACATTAATACAAATCCATTTAAGAATTTTGAAGATTCTTTAGAAAGCATGTTTACATACATGCTGCAGGGCACTCACAGGTCTATTCCTTTAACACAGGAGAAGCCCTTTCAAGTCCGTAGTGTGCTCTTCCATAGTGTGTGACAACCTCTGACTGTATTTTAAGTTTCTATGTCTTAGTTTCCTTATCTAACAGATGGAAAAGAATGTCTACTTCTCAGTGTTCTTGAAAGAGTAAAATGTGATCATGTTTAAGAAAGCACTTTGTTCAATTGTATTTCACTGCCCACATTTAGAATAGTCATTACCATCATATGTATGCGTGTGTACATGTATGTTTTTATGTATGTATGTGTGTATTAATTAGTGCACTGCAAAGTGCATTGCTGCAGGAAGCAGGGAAACTGTGCTATTACCAGCTCTGCTCCTCACAAGCTGCTTTCCATGGACACTAATCAGCCCTTTTTCATCTGTGGGTCTCAGTTTTCTCATCTGTAAAAGAAAATGCTTGGATGAACTTAATCTAAGGTTCCTTAACCTAAAAACCTTTACTAATGATTCTATAAATCCAGGTGTTGATTCTCTTCTAATTCTATCCTTTTCTCAACTAGATGATAAATATGGCCAAACAAAATGTCTGCTTCTGTGTTCTATGGCTAAAGATCATCGAAAATAGACACATTCCCCCTAAACGACTAGATGCAATGCCAGAGGGGGTGATTCCAATGTATTATAATCTGAAACAGTGTTGCTAAGGTAGCAGATAGTACAAAAAAAATCTTTAAAGCAGTTCAATAGAGCAGATATGATTAAGAATCATCATTGCCACTAGCAGTTTCTCATTACTAATTTGAGGAAGGAATCTCACCTAGACATAAACACATTTAGCACTAACTACATTAATCTGTTATTAGTTTTAGTAGGTCAGAAGATACGAGCTTATACTTATATGCCCAAGGCAAGAAATAATTCATAGCATGCCAGGTAAATGTTTATTGAAAATGTTTATTTACTTTATTGTCTACCTCTGTTTTGAGCTCCTTGTGGGCTGGCATTGTCTCTCATATTTATTAAAATGTTTATTTAGTGCCTGCCGAGGCTCTGTACATATATTAACTTATTTAATCTGTACAACAAACATTCTGGGTGGGTGTAACAGAATTAGGTTCAGTTGTATATAACAGAAAACCCCAAGTGGCTTAAACAGGCAGAATTTTCTTTCTCACAGAAAAAATAATATATATATGTGTGTGTGTGTGTGTGTGTGTATATATATATATATACACACACACATACACATATATATGACAGGCAATTAGGTTTATATGAAGGTTCTTCTGTAGCCGGAAATCTGGAAGCATTCTATCTTTCTGCCTTACTATCCTAGTGTGTGCCTTCTATTATTAAGATCTCTTCATGGTTTAGTATAGTTGCTAGAGTTCCAGCTGTCATGTTTATATTCCAGGCTGAAAGAGAGAAAGAAGGAAGAAGGGAAAGGGAACATAACTCTCCACTGTGTCAAAAACTTTAAGAAAGACACTTAGGCTAATATCTGATTGATGAGAACTTAGTCACAGGAAGATGGAGCAAAGCATTTTTTATTTCTAGAGACAATGTCCTCATCTAAAAACTGAGAGTCTGTAACCAAGGAAGAGGAGAATGATAGCTAATTGGCAATTAACACAGATGTGATCTTCATACTACAAATGCAGACATTAGGCTTAGTGTGGTTAATTGTACACAATTACGAGGCATTATGGCAAGTAATCTACCTCATCCTAAAGACAATTTATTTTTCACAATGTGAAAATTGTGAAGACTGCCATCAATCTTACCTTGCAGAGGGTTGCCGTGTATAAGCATCGAATAGACATTTGTGAAATGTGGTAGCAAATGAGCACCCTGAGCCATCATTGTAATAAAACAGTGAAGAGCATGGACTCTAGCACAGCGTCTCCCAACTTTGCTGTGCACATAATTCCCCTACTCATCTAGTTAAAATGAAGATTATGATTCAGTAGAAATGGGGTGTGGTCTGAGAGCCTGCATTTCTAAGAAGCTTTCAGGTGACACCTATTCTGCTAGTCCCTGGACTACATTGAAAAACAGGGTCTAGACTTGCATTGTCCAATTCAATAGCCACTTACTACATGTGGCCACTGAGCACTTGAAATGTGGCCAGTCCGGATTGAGATATACTATGCTTTAAGCATAGAATGCACACTGGATTTTGATGACTTAATATGAAAAAAGAAGAAAATATATCATTAATTTTTTATAGATTTCATGTTGAGATTATAGTGTTTTGGTTATATTCAGCTGCATAATGTAGAAATTAATTAATTTAACATTTCTTTTCACTTTTTAAATATGGCTACTAGAAAATATAAAATTACATATATGGCTCACATTATATTTTTATTGGAGAGTGCTGGTCTAGATTGAGTAATGCTACTTAATTCAAATTCTGAATCCTGACCTACTAGCAAAAAGACTATGAGCAAGTTACTTAACTTCACTAAATTCAGTTTTCCCTTGTAAACTTGGAATAATAAGAGTGTTTCCTTCATAGGGTCATTGTGATGATTAAATGAGAGAATCAAATAAGGCACTCAACACATGTGGTTAACACCTTGAAACTGAACTATGGCATTAGGATTTCAACAAGCACCACTGAATAAAAATCATTTAATGCTTCATATTTTAAAAACATGCCAAGCATAGTAATGGGGCACTTTAATAATCTTTGTTGCCAATTACTTTAAAAAAGATTTTGGTCATACACATCACATAAATTGCCAAACTCATTCTCCTCATTTTCTATATTCCAAAAAATTGATGAGGTTCCCAGTGAACACAGAAATATTAAGTTGTATTAAATTATCATTGTTGGACACAACTACCACGCCTACATTTCTAGGCTGATGATCAGTTGAGTCATGTCACCTTTGCTTGCATAGAACTATATTTACTATAGATCGCCAAAGCAATTTGTATGCAAAAACCTGATCTCTTCCAAGTTCCATGTTTTTATTAGTATACCTCTTCCCAGAATATATAGGCTAGGTGAATCCACCAGAAGTCAATTTGTTGAGTGTGCAATTTGCGTAAAGCCAACTAGTTTAAAGTCCAATTCACCAAATGACAAATTCATCAAATTTACGTATATCTTTCATCTACTTAACTTTGGTTCATGGGTTTTTATTTTGTCCTTATTATAGCATTTTAGGGAATGTTCAGTTTGTTTCTGTAACAGTCCCTACCTTTCTAGCTGCAGCTATAAAACAAAGAGAGGAGGAGGCTGAGGGGAAAAAAAAGCAAAGGAATGGGAACTGAGAATGGCAAGCTGAAAAGGGTAGAAGATAGATATACTGCAGAAGGTAAGAAAGGTACAATTGTAAAACTATATTCTCAAATATGGAACATTCTTTTGAATTTATTTTTAAGGGTATATTAGTAATCTTGCAAGTGAACATTTGTTATAGCTCTTGATATTCAAGCAAATATTACAAAATGTATCTTCATTGAATATATGTGAAAATTCTCATCAACATAATCTCCTCGTGCAAAATAGTATATTCAAAGGCATTTTTATACTCAGCAATTAATCCTGTGAATATCGTGCTATGTCCCAAGTCATTTTTCTCTCTACCTCTCATCCTCTCATTCTCTAGCTGCAAGCAGCAGGAAGCAGGAACAAAAACATATTGAAGATTCTTTAGCATGTCGTTATGAAGGCAAAAATGAAAAGCTGTCCATCAACAGTAGTTATAAAAATGAAAGTTTGGTGAATTGGTCATTAAATACATTTATCTTTGGCAAAATGGTCATAAAGTGAATTACCTTCTATGAGCTGGCCTGTTCCTGGATGTGTAAAAAGAGTTAATAATGGATAATTAAGAAGAAAGCTCAAAAAACTGGAGAGAATATTATATAGTCTGCCTTCTACTTTCATAAGAAAAAGGTTTAGGCAAACAATTACCAGGGATGTACTTTCTCTTTTTTTAAATGCTCATGCTATTGTTTAATATCTACCCCAGTGCCGACAAATATTTGCCTCTGCTGCCACCCTGATCCCTGCTCACCTTCTCACCCACCCATCACTTAACCATGCTACTCCTTCCTTCTTAAGTGGATGTGGTTTAAGAACATCCATATGTACTCTTCAGTCTTTACACTTTTTTGGTATGTGAGTAATAGTAAACATAATTGCCACCCTGAGTCTTCCAACTATATCAGCACATAAGTGTGAAGAGAGGTGTTCTTCCCCAAAAATGGATCAGAAAAAAAAATATCCAACTATTTTTTTAAGGCAGAGTCTCATTCTGGCACCCCAGTAAAGTGCAGTGGTGTCATCATAGCTCACTGCAACCTCAAACTCCTGAGCTCAAGCAATCCTCCTGCCTCAGCCTTCCGAGTAGCTGGGACTACAGGTGCATGACACCACGCCGGGCTAATTTTTTCTACTTTTAGTATATACAGGGTCTCAGTCTTGCTCAGGCTGGTCTTGAACTCCTGAGCTCAAGCAATCCTCCCATCTTGGCCTCCCATGCTAGGATTACAGGCATGAGCCACTGCACCTGGCCTATCCAACTATCATAATGAGAGAACATAATTCAGAAACCAGCAAGACATGCCTAGACCCAGACCAAAGGTCTTAATATAACTGATGCATGTGTCAGTGAAGAGTGCTGAGTGACCTAAAATGAAAGACTGACAATGCTGATTTCAGATCAAGGATGCCCTTCCACTGTCTCCATCTGTGTGGCGCTGGAGACAGGTATATTCATCTTGTGCAAATGGGAGCATAAGATTATCACAGCCTGACTCATTTAAAATTTGCATAATAGATTTGACTGAGTTTCTAAATATAATTTGGCTAATATAATTTGTCTTATATAAATTATATAGGCCTCTTAGCAATATGCCTCTTTGTATAAATCCTGCTTTATTATTATTCTCAGGATAATTAGTGCTATCATTTATACTCTGTCTTCCCTGCTAAATATTTTTTGTATATATTAGACTATGGGGTCTCTACAAATATGTTATAAGGTAGGTATCTTCATTTATAAAGGAAATAAACAAATCTTAAACTTCTAAGGAATACACTTAAGATATCTCAGCTGGATTTTTTACCAACCTGGTTGACTCCCAAGCCTGTGGGGCTCAACCATTGCAAGCTACAGTCTTTTCCATCTGAGTCACTAATGAGTCACTCTTGGAGGTTGACTAGGTATCTGAGTCAGACTCAGAATTGTGAAAACTCCAAACTTTGTCAGATAGTCTTTTCTGGGCATAATGGAGCAATGATGTAATAATCATATCAACTGCATGCAACTTCCTGGTTTTCTTATCATTTTGAAAGGGAAATTATTGTATAATAATAGGAATCATATGCATATGCTTAATGTTTTTCTAATATATATATATATGCATATATATTTAGAACTTTATAGAAGAAGAAAAAAACCTGACATTGTTTTTTATTCACAGAATACCTACAAACTTTTCAAAAAATGATAGCCCTTACCTAAACACATGAGATATAATAATTAAGTGAGCTAGACTCTGAGGAAAAGTTCTTTGGATCAGGATCAGCTTTTGACTAAAGGTAAAGGATTATATCCTGCCTTCCTTCAATGAAAATAAATACATAAATAAATAATGCCAACGAAAACGTGGCAAGCATAGGAGTCTAACCAGTAATGAAGACCAGAAATTCCAGAAGTGATGGCAGTAAATATCAAGATGAAAGCCAAAAGACTCCTAAAACCTCCTAGATTTAGAAAATTAAGGGTGTCCAAATGGGAGCAGAAGAGGTCAAACTCTCACTCTTTGCGAATGATATGATATTATATCCAGAAAATTCCAAGGATTCAACCAAGAGACTCCTGGAATTAATAAATGAATTCAGTAAAGTCTCAGGATACAAAATCAATGCACACAAATCAGTGCCATTCATATACACCAATAACAGTCAAGATGAAAATCAAATTAAAGATGCAACACTTTTCACAATAGCATCAATGAAAATTAAATATTTAGGAATATATTTAATGAAGGAGGTGTGAGAACTATAAAACACTGAGAAAAGAAATTGTAACAGATGGAAGACCCTACCATGCTCATGGATTGGCTGAATCCATATTGTTAAAATGTCCACATTAAAGTGATATACAGAATTAATGCAATCTATCAAAAATCCCATCATCATTCTTTGGAAATCTAGAAAAACTAATTCTATGCTTCATATGAAACCAGAGAAGAGCTTGTATAGTCAAAGCAATCTTAAGCAAAAAGGACAAATTGGGAGGCATCAGTCTACCAGACTTCAAGCTTTACTACAAGGCAATAGTAACCAAAACAGGATTGTATTGGCACAAGAACAGAGGTATAGACCTTTGGAACAGGACTGGAAACCCAGAAATAAAACCATCCTCATATTATCATCTAATCTTTGACAAAGTAGACAAAAATATACATTGGGGAAAAGAATCCCTATTCAGTAAATGGTGCTGGGAAAACTGGATAACCAAATGGAGAAGACTGAAACTGGATCCCCACCTATCACCTCTCACAAAAATCAACTGATGATGGATAACAGACTTGAACCTAAAACGTAAAACCTTAAGAATTCTAGAAGAAAATGTTGGGAAAACTCTTATGGACATCATCCTAGCTAAAGAATTTATGAAGAAGACCCCCCAAAGCAATCATAGCAGCAACAAATATAAATATGTGGGACCTGATCAAATTGAAAAGCTTCTGCACAGCCAATGAAATTATCATTAGAGCGAATAGACAACCTACACAATGGGAGAAAATATTTATATGCTACACATCCGATAAAGGGCTGATAATAAGAATCTATGTAGAACTTAAGAAAATTAACAAGAAAAAGTCAACCCCATCAAAAAGTAGGCAAAGGACATGAACTTAAACTTTTCAAAAGAAGACAGAATAATGGCCAGCAAACATATAAAAAGTGCTCAACATTTATAATCATTAGGGAAATGCAAATCAAAACCACAGTGAGATATCACCTAACTCTAGTGAGAATGCCCTTTATCAAAAAGTCACAAAACAACAAATGCTGGTAGGATGTGGAGAGATTGGAACACTCTTACACTGCCAGTGGGACTGCAAATTAGTACAATCCCTGTGGAAAGTAATTTGGAGATATCTCAAAGAGCTAATAATAGAACTACCATTTGATCTAGCAATCCCACTACTAGGCATCTATGCAAAGGAAAAAAATGATATTCTATAATAAAGACATGTGCACTCAAATGTTTATGGCAGCACAATTCACAATTGCAAAGATGTGGAAAAAACCCAAGTGCTCATCAATACATGAGTGGATTAATAAAATGTGGTATATGTATACCATGGAATACTACTCAATTACAAAAAACAATAGTGAAAGAGCACCTCTTTTATTATCCTGGATAGAGCTTGAGCCCATCCTTCGAAGTGAGATATCACAAGAATGGAAAAACAAGCACCACATGTACTCGCCATCAAATTGGTACTAACGGGTCAACACTAAGGTGCTCACATGGAAGTAATACTCATTAGGTGCCAGCCAGGTGGGAGGGGGGAGATAGGAGTGGGTAAACTTACAACTAATGGATATGGAGCACACTGTATGGGGGAAGGGCACACTTGTAGCCCTGACTTGGGCGAGGCAAAGGCATTATATGTAACAAAAATGTTTATATTCCCATAATATTCTGAAATAAAGAAAAAAAGAAAATGAATTCAGTAAAGTCTCAGGTTACAAAATCAACATATGCAATTCAGTAGCACTTCTCTACACCAATAATGACTACACTCGATCCCATTTACTATAGATGCAATTTTTTAAAAAGTAGGAATATATTAATACTTAATGAAGGAGATGAAGGATCTCTATAAGGAGAACTATAAATCACTGATGAAAGGAGTTACGGATGACATACAGGTCGAAAATATCCCATGCTCATGGATTGGAAGAACGAATATTGTTAAAATGACCATAATTCCCAAAGCAATCTGAAGATTTAATGCAATTCCTATTAAAATACCACCATAATTTTTCACAGAATTAGAAAAACACAATCCTAAAATTTACATGGAACCAAAAACAAGCCTGAATAGCCAAAGTAATCCTAAGCAACAAGAAAAAATCTGGAGGCATCACATTACCCAACTTCAGATTATACTACAAGGCTCTGGTAACAAAAACAGCATGAAATTGGTATAAAAGTAATACATAGATCAATGGAATAGAATAGAGAACCCAGAAATAAAGCCATATACCTACAACCAACTGATCTTCAACAAAACAAACCAAAGTATACATCAGGGCAAGGACATGTTATTCAATACATAGTGATGGAAAAATTGGATAACTACATGCAAAAGAATGAAACTGAATCCCTATCTCTCACCCTATACAAAAATTAAGTCAAGATGGATTAAAGACTTAAATGTAAGACCTGAAATCATAGAAATTCTAGAATACACCTAGGGAAAACTCTTCTGGACATTGGCCTAGGCAAAGAATTTATGGTTAAGAACCAAAAAGCAAATGCAACAAAAACAAAATTAAATAAATAAATGTGACTTAGTTAAACTAAAAAACTTCTGTACAGCAAAAGAAATAACCAACAGAGTAAACAGACAACCTACAGAATGGGAGAAAATATTTTCAAACTCTGCATCTAACCAGGAACTAATATCCAGAATCTACAGGGAACTCAAACATATCAGAAAGAAAAGATAGCCCCAAAAAACTGGGCTAATGACATGAACAGACATTTTTCAAAAGAAGATATACAAATAGGCAAGAAAGATATGAAAAAATGTCCCACATTACTAATCATGAGGGAAATTCAAATTAAAAGCACAATGAGACATCACATTACCACAGTCAGAATGGCCATTATTAAAAAGTCAAAAAACAATAGATATTTTACACGGATGTGGTGAAAAGGGAACACTTATGCACTGTATTGGTATGAATGAAAATTAGTACAACTTTTATCGAAAACAGTATGGAGCTTTCTCAAAGAACTAAAAGTAGATCTACCATCTGATCCAGGAATCCCACTACTGGGTATCCATCCAGAGGAAAAGAAGTCATTATATCAAAAAGACACCTGTATTTCTATGTTTATCCCAGAACAATTTATAATTATAAAGATGGAAAATCAACCAATGAGTGGACAATGGAAATGTAGGGTGTGTGTGTGTGTATATATATATATACACACACACACCCCACATTATATATATGTAGATATATATATACACACACATATATATCATATATTAATAATACAACTCAGACATTTAAAAGACTAAAATAATGCCTTTTACAGCAACTTGGATGAAACTGGAGGCCATTACCCTAAGTGAAGTAGTAACTCAGGAACGGAAAACCAAATACCACATATTCTCACTTATAAGTGGGAGCTAAGCTATGGGTATGCATGCTCACACAGAGTGGGATAATGAACACTGGAGACTCAGAAGGAGGGAGTGTGGGAAGGGAGTGAGGGATGAAAAATTATCTATCAGGTACAATGTACACTATTCGGGTGATGAGTATACTAAAAGCCCAGACTTTGCCATTATACAACACATCCATGTAATAAAAAAACACTTGTACCCCCTAAATTATTGAAATTTTAAAAATACAGTAAAAAGGATGAAAGTCAAAAGCAAAAATAAAACAGAAGAAGAATAGAGTTAAAGCAGAAATAGACCTAGGAAGAATACATGGGAGCAATCTTAAAAATTTTCAGTCATAAAGTCTTCCCTTTTTTCCCCCTAATAATATAATTCTCCATTGTCACAATTTGTGAATCATTGAGCCAATACTTGGACCTTTTGTGTGGGGGCAGCTTAGGAGGCAGGGAGGATAGATTAAGGACTCACCTCTTTCTCAGTGAAGAGAGAGTAGTAGGCTTCACAGTAGGAACTCTGATAGGTACATATGATAATTCTCAGAATATCGAGTTTTTCAAAACATCCTGTTCTTTGGTAAAATACGGCTTTCCTGACACAAATATTCCTGACCTTGGGAAAGTATTTATGATTGTTATGCACAAAAGGATGTGTTTTTGTGTTTTCAACTGTGAAATAAGAGCAGTGAATGATGCTAGGAAACAGTGGGAACAATTCATTTGTGGGAGTTCTTCCAATATTTTAAAAAGCTTAAGTTGGCATTAGAGGATAACATGAGAATTTACCTTAACACCACTTAAGTCTTAACAAAAGAAGAATAACAATTAATATAGGAAAAGGAATTTCTTTCGGAACACAGGAAACTGAGTCAGAGAAAACTCTGAGCCTCAGCTTCCAGTTCCAATTTTGGTATGAATGAGGTCATTAGGAAGTGAGGGCAATATGAATGGCAAACTTTCATTTGAAAGAAAGATAGTGATGGGATGAGTGAATAGAGCCCAATATAATTCAATCAACAATCCCACCGGTTCTTAAAGGCTCAAAAAATTAAACAAAATAAAAATAAGCAAGTAAAATATTCAAAAAACGAATAAAACAAAACCATGTTGGGGTATGATTTTAAATAAACAGTAGGATTAAAATAACTTTCAAGACATTCTTTGGGCAGGAAATGAAGAAACAAGTGCATGAATCCAGGTAAGAGTTTTGGAACCTATAGGATCAGATCTATAAGCGCATCAGCAAGATATGAGCCTTTCTGGATGCGTATTGATTGTGACTCAACTGGAGTCCTTTGAATTGGAAATGGGAAGTTAAATTTTAATTTCCATTTGTTAGTATAAACCACAAGCCCTTGCTAGAGAAAAATTTTCACCTGGTACCATGGAAAGATATTTAGGTGAATGAAAAAATGATATTTTCTTTATAATGATTCTGTTTTACAGTTAAATTTCGTGAAATACATTGTTTTTGTATTGAGCCCTAGGCATTGAGCCAAGTGTCATTCAAAATTATCATGGCTTTATTTATTTATTTATTTATTTATTTATTTATTTATATATATATATAGGTAACAGTGATTTCCACCTATTGGCAACCACGAGGTCTATTTGCATCTTTCCTCCAAATGATCAGGTTGCAGTGAAAATGAGTCTAAGGTCAAATTCTGTCACACATGCAGACATTTATTACCACACAGGCATAACAACAGTTTATAATCTAGTGAGCAAACTCGAAAAGTGACAACTCTGTGTTCATTTAAGCGCTCTGACAGTACATTACAGGAAAGTTCTACTCAGGACAAATGCAACCACGTTTTACTGGCAGGAGTCAGCCAACCTTCTAGTAGGAGTCAGGCAACACAGAATCCTAGAAATCTATGGCTATACATGGGCCGTTTGAGAATCTAAATTTAAGGTTCCATTATGAAGCCTATAATTTGCCTAGAGCCATATCACCCTGAACACGCCTGATCTCATCTGAAGCCTATATTAGATTCTTATACCCTAATTCATGTAAGAAAGGGAATGCCTATAAAGTGCTACATCTAAGGTATAGGATAAAGCCAACTAATACAAAATTATGTATACCATACCATCTCTATTGAATTCCTTTAATGTAAGTTACAAACAACACAGGAAACAACCCAATGTCCAAGAACAAGAGAACATATAAACAAAATGTGCTATATTTGTATAATGGAATACCCCGAGAATGAAAAAAAAAGTGACTGATATCTGCAACAACATGGATGAATCTCAAAAACATTATATTGAGCTAAAAAAAAGTCAGAAAAAAGAGTACTTACTGTATGTACTTCCATCTATATGGAAGCTCAAGAATAGGCAAACAAGTTTATGGGGACAAAAATTAGAACAATGGTTAACTATGGAAGGGAGGAGCATAGGCTGGAAAGAGAGGAAAGAGACTTTCTAGGTGATGAAAATGCTCTATACTTTGATTGGGGTGTTAGCAACATTGATATATACACACCATATATATTTGGTTAGTATATACAATAATCATACTGAACACTTGTGTATTTTTATATGTAATGATACCTCAATAAAAAATACAAACAAAATAACACATATCTACTCTCTAAAATAAAGCTTCAGGATAGCTTGGAGGTTACAGTGTTATTAAGGGAGAGAGTGTTCATTTGATCTCTTGAAAGTGATAATAAAAATTCCTGTCCTTTTATAAGCAGTTCCAATGTGTCATGCACTAAGCCAGCTAATTGCTTTACATCATTCAAGTCACTGAACTCTATCAATAACTTTATGATGTTGGAATTATCATTATTTTCATTTTATCATAGAAAGGTTGGGTGTTGTGTACAATGTCATAGCCTAGTTAGAGACGGTGTTGGGCACCAGGCCCATGTGTCTTTGTTTAACTCCAGAGATTTTTTGCTTAAACCTCAGTCCAAGGCTATTTTCTGATATCATTATCAGAGATATGCATGACTTCTGTGTTGCAGAAAGCAAGAGAAGGAAAGTGTTGGGGAAGGCTATTAAAAAGTAAACCAAGAGATGGAGTAAAAGGCAAAGGTAGAAAAGAATGATATTGATTTCCTGTGATGGAAACTTATAAAATATGTTCTCTTTCATAGGAGCCCAGAAGAAATTAATTGCTGTCAACCTCAAACTAAAATTTTAAAACAAATTCCTTCCCCCACCACATTATAATAAATAACATCTCTTGCCAATTTGGGATTGCTAGAGATTATTTTTTATTATTATCATTTCGAAGGAAGTCAATTCTGATAGAAGATGAGTTTCTATTTGTAAGGTTATAGATCACTTATAAAATATTCAGCTAAGTGGGTTACCATTATTTTATCTTGCTTAGTTTTAATTCCAGTTTTTCTCTGTCCCAAAATGTTTTACCAAAAAATATTCTTAAGATCTTTAGTTAGTATTGCACCTCAATCAATAAAAATAAAATCAAGGGAGGTTCACTTTTTTTTTTCCAAAGTGGGTCAAATTTTTTCTTAAAAAATAGAGCACAGGAAAATTCCAAATAAAGGAAAAATTTCATCATTTCCGTTATTTTGTCTCATTTCATGTTTATTAAACTAGCTTCATCTGAAAGACTTAGCAAGAAACTGAATAGACATGCACGTTGCTTAAACCAGCCCTGGCTTGTCCAATACCGTGTGAGCTGATAGCAATCTTTAATTGTATAACTAGTCTCCAAAGTTCTCTAAGGAAGAGATTGTAACTAGGATGCTACAGGGGGAGCATACATTTGTAATGATTTTAAGGATATATTTTCAAAAGGTTTGAGTTTTATTGTTAGGCTGGAGCAAGCATTATTGCCTTTCTCTGCCTTCTGTTCCACAGTCCCCATTTTTCACACACAAATCAAGTGCTTGCATACATACCTGCAATGTTCTGAAGAATTCAATATCCATAGGGACAATTGGACAGTATTAGAAGCTTTGGCTGTCTCCCTCCATGTGCAGTGCTAAACTGACAATTTATGCCTGCAGGTGGCTGCTTGCAAATGCAATTAGGCCCTGCAACCATTGGGAGGCCCAAGTGCATTTAATTAGCTGATCCAAGACTGTAATATTAGTAATTTTCCACCTGCAAGAAAAATGGGCAGCTTAAGTCAGAGGAAGTAAAATATATGG
Organism: Cheirogaleus medius; assembly: GCA_008086735.1. NCBI lineage: Eukaryota > Metazoa > Chordata > Mammalia > Primates > Cheirogaleidae > Cheirogaleus > Cheirogaleus medius. The sequence goes on along the minus strand of VBSM01000813.1, from coordinate 5,605,062 downwards.
CCAGGTGCATAGGCCATGGTAGCCTATGCTATTTAGTAAAGAGAAGTATTGAAGCCTGAGTCCATTATGCTTAGATGGAGCTGAATTATCCTGGGTTCATTAACAAGGATTTTTCTCAACAGGAAGTGAGAACTCATTTCCTGCTTGGGATTTTTGAAAAATACAGTGCTTAGTCTTTCCAAAGTAAGGTTTTGCAGTTTAGTGGAAGTAACACAGGCTTTGGAGTAAGACTGATGTACATTCTGATTATATCTTGAAGATGTTAGCCCATTGATAAATAGTGGGGTCAGGATTTGAACATGGATTGCTAGATACCAGTTTCATGCTATTTCTTAATATATGTAGGATCCATGATACGAAATGAAAGGAGTGCTATTAATTAATAATTAAGACTTCAGCATGTTTCAATCTGAGATAATTAACCTTCTAGAAAATATAGCTTTGTAAAGGCAGTTTATATTATTTTGAAAAGGCAGTTTATGTTATTTTGAGAAAGCATCTTAGAAGATCTTGCTGGGGTTGTGATGTACCATGAGACATCATTTTCAGGCACAACACAAAGAGTGTTCATTATGGCTTGAGGATTGTTTGCATTGCATCTTTCTGTTAGTTGTAAAATAAAACTCAAAATAAAAATAACTGGAATATTAATCTCAAGTGATTCTTGATATAAATTAGAAGAATAAAACTCAGGAGACTTTGAAGGGAAGATCTGGGGCAAGAATTAAGTTCTTCTGGCATAGTAGCAAGCTGGGAGTAAGAGGCCCCAAGGGTAATGAAGGCCATGGAGGGGATGAGTAAGGACAAGGTGACTCACTGTAGCACACAGCCACACCCAGGACAAATGAGTGCCCTGGATGGCAAGGGAGCAGGCATAGCTTGAGGCAGAGCAAATTGCAGATCTACTTCCATTAGAATAAGAGACCATAAAGTGTTCTGTTAAAAAAATAATGACATAGCATATCTTAGAGTTCAGTCTCTAGATTTAGATTGCCTGGCTTTGAATCCTTGTTCCATTACCTACTAACCATATCTTTTGCAAGTAAACTGATCCCTTGAAGTTTCAAATGGACATAATTATGGTATCTCCCTTGCAGGTGGGCTATGAAGGTTAAATGAGAACATACACACAAAGTGCTTGGTGGAGAATGGGTGCTCAATATTTGTTAGCTCTTAGTATTAGATATTGGAAATCACTATTATTCTGTGTTCTGATTTATAGTCATCCCTAAGCAGTATTCCAGCTTGTTCTAAGACAAGGAAAAAATGATAAAGAAATGAATATAAAAAAGGGAACAAGAGCTCTTGGTCCAGTAAGTGCTGATATGGTTCCTTTAAACAAGTTTATTCATCTCTTATCTCCTTTCTATTTATCCTTCATGGCTCAACTCAACTCAACCTGACCTTGAGAAAGCTTCCTTCAATTTCACAAATTGGATAATTAATTCCTTTTTTCTCTAAGTCTCCTAAATGCATTGTGTTTACCCCTACTTGCAACAGCTAGTTCTTTCTCCGTGGTTCTTTGGATAATTGCATGACTCTCTCACCAGGTAATTAAGGAAATTCTTAAGGACTCATCTCTAATTCCAAATAAAGTCTAATGCTTTTAACATAGTAAACAATTCAATAAATGCCTATTTAATTAATATTGAGACCAGAAAATATTTTCATAGGCAATAAACCACTAAAAAAACACAAATACACACACATGCACACAAATACACAACTGATTGTGCTTCTCCAAATTTATCTCAAAAGTGAAAATGTACATATAGCCTTAATTTACAATTTAATATGCAATGCAATTTTTGGAGGGAAAATCATGCATTATTCTAATCAGTGAAAGATCTAGAGCTAGCACCACCCTCTCCTCAGTTAACCTCATAGAAAAGACCCAGGAAGAAAAAAAGACCAATAGTTGTACACATAGAATTGTATTAAGAGGAAATTCCAGTAGCTCTTTGTTGCCCTCTGTTAAGAATGAAAGGGAAGATTGGAATCTACCTGACAAAGATAGCTGGAATACAGAGTTAATGACAAATTTCCTTGCAGTTGCAAATAAAGTTTTAAAAATGTTTTTCCCACAAAAGACATTGTCACAAGTCAATGGAACTAGCTTAGGATTCCCTCACACCAATAATTCCTGTGCAGAAATAATTTTAAGTTTTAGTTGCCTTTAAATGCTTATTAAAGTTTGATCATCAAAACCCTTAGCTCCTTAACTAATCTCTACAAATTCTCAGACTATTTTTTATATAGACAAGCAATCTTCCTCATATTGCTAGCACTGTAGGATCAAGGAAGCTATCCAAACAAGAAATGTAGGTCAGGAGATTGGAAAATACTTCAAACTATTTCTTTCTGTCTTTCTTTTACTCTATACCTGTCTCTTTGTCTCTGTCTCTCTCTGTTTCTCTCTCACCCACACACACTCAAACATCATATTTTAGTGCACAGAGTGATTCAAAGTGCCCTGCCAATCGCCACCAAAAAAGCCCTTTCTCTTGCTATGTAAGAGGAATTTAGGTTATTTTTTAAAAGCCAGTGTTTGGGTCTAGAATGGCTTTTCTGTTTGGTATTGAGAAGCACAATAATCCATTCCTTTAAGAGAGAAAAATGTGTTTTTCCCAAATATGTTGCACAGAAAAGATAAGGCAACTTCTCCCTAGGGAGATGGGAAGAACAAACAGAGTTGTCAACACAGGAAGGCTGCTGTAGAGGTGGACACATCCCCCTGCCACCCTGATTAGAGAAAGCCAGGAAGTTAGGGCGGTTTACTTGGGAACTACCATGAGAACCATGCTGCAGCCTCGAGGGGGGAAGGGGAGAAACAACCAAATCTGGGAAAGCCTGTGACTCCAACATGGCATTTTTCTCCCGTTCTCCACAGCATGATCTCTTTCTGAATCTACAACTGCAAAGCCAAGGAATAAGCCATCGTGCCTGCTTTCCCCAGGACAGAACTGGAGAGTGAGTCAAAGGAACCTGACAAGGATTTGAGACAGGAAGAAAAACCATAAAACTAGGAATTCCCCAGATTGTCTCTAGGGCAAATGAATTTGTATTGTAGATTTGTGCTGTATCAGTTTAGCTAAGCAGAAACTCTGTTTCCTAGGATTCCCATCCCTGCATAATTTCAATTTAGCATGGGGCACAAGAAACATACACGGTGGGATTGGGGAGGCTGAAGGTAAGCATCAACCATATTCTTTTAAAGCTCTGAAGATTGTTGCATGCACAAGGGCAGGGCACCAGCACTGTTGCAGCTCACACATGTGATTGCTGCTCTCTGGCTCACCTTGTTGACACTGGGCAGAGGCCAGGAACCCAGCTCCTTCAGCTTTCCCCAGATCTCTTCCTTCAGGTACCCCAGCTCCTGGGACAGGTGCTTATTTACCCAGGTGATGAAGCATGCCAGTTTCTCATGCAGGTCACTCACATCATTAAAGTTGGAGGCTTCAAGGCAGAGGCTGATGTGGGTTCTAGTTTGTCCTTGTAGGTTCCAGCCTGTCCTCCTGAATTCCAATTTATCTTTTCTCTCCCACACATCATGTCTGTCTTTCCCTCTTGACTACCATCTCTGCTGACTTCAGGCCCCAGGGCCAGACATGGAAACAAAAGCCATACATAAACTGCTTAGCCAGCTCCTGCAATTGTGAAAAGTCAGATCTCTGAAATAAACACTTTATTAGGTGTCACTCCTAGTAGTTCTGTTTCTCTGGTCAAACCTGCCTGATACCACCTGAATTCTAGAAGAGAACTCGCCAATGCCCCTGGTGCCGGGGTTGACCTGGTTATTAAGCAGATGTTCGATGTAGGCAAGATGGAGCTCCTGAGATTTCTGATGACATTTTCATGGAATGATAATTGTAAAGTTGAAGAATGGGACAGAAGCAGATGGCAGTAAACACTCATTCTGAAGCAATGAAAATGACAGTTGGAAACCTAGAGAATTCTGAATTAAATGTTTCAAGGAATGCATGTTCATTTTATATGTTTAGATCTATATATATTTTTGTATACATATGTGTGTGTATGTATAGTTAGACAAACTATGTTATCTAGCAGACTTCTCCATGGGACTCACTGTTGTAAACAGATATAAATGGCAGGCTGCCAAAGGAATACTGAAAAGTGAATCTTTAATCCAGGCTGGTTTGAAGAAAATAACATTACTCCCTGTAACTTTGTAAAATAAAAAATGATTGGTTATAGTATGTTATGTATTCTTTATACTCCAACTCATTTCTAAAAGTATTTGAGGCAGCTTGCAAAATATATACACTAAAACAAAATAAAATAATTAGATGGTAAAAGTGGAGCAAGGGTGAAATACGGCTAGAAACATAAAACAAAGCAGCTATGAAGTGAATTCAGAAAAATCTACAAATTCAAAAGAATGTATACAATTAATTCTTGTGCAGTCAAATATAATAAGCATCATCAGTGAGAGGCTGTGACCTGAAAAGCTAATATAGTATTAGACTAAATTAATTAATATGTAATATCTTGAATATAGAAACTGATAACTCAATTTTACTCTACACTAATCAGGTCTTACCTATAATATTATATTTATTAAATTTATGTTTCCAGGCCTAAACAGATATAGACAATCAGGAGCATGTCCGGTCAAGATTGACAAAATTGTGAAAAGACTAGAAATCGTGTCTTGAGAAGAATGGTTGTAGAAACCCAGAATGTTTAGGTTAAAAGAAAAAATATTTTATGAGATGGGATAACTGTTTTCAATCCTAAAGCACGCCTAAGCAGAATAGGGAAAATTTGAAATGTGTTAAATATTACCTGGGGATAAATATAAATTCAAAGAGCTGAAATTAGAGGAAATAAATGTAAGCCAAATAAAATATTCACATCCATAAAATGTAAACATGAAATAAAATGCTTTGGGTGGCTTTGAGCAGAAGTCATCAAGCACAGAAGATTCCTCGTGAGGATGTGACAGAGTCAAACATTGGGTGTGAGATTGGAAAAAGATGAGGTCAATGGTTGTTTCCCATCTGGATCCATGTCATAAACACCATCCCATGCCTGGAAGTACGTGTTTTTTCCAAAAATTACAGGGCAAGTCCTTGCAGTTTGAGAAACAGAACAGAGCCCTAAACTTGGAATACGGTGATTCTTTGAGTGCTTTGCTCATTTTCCCAGGGCCATGGCAAAAGAAAAAGAGCCATACTTGAGACACACCTATTACTCAGTGACATCCTCCTCAGTCTCCCTGATTGCTTCTCTTGCATTTTATAATTATTCCAAAGTATGCTTCCCCTCCCTAGACTGTAAGCCAGAGGTCGCCTGAACCAATTTTAGCCCACAGTTAGGTTGGCATTTTTAATCCCACATGGACGTTAAAGTTTTAAAGTTAGTTTCCAACATTTAAGAATAAAGAAAATTCACCCAAATTCCAGATTGGCAGCTGCTCTTGAAAAATAGAAAGATCTGGGGATGCTGAACCCACATCCTACATGACAATATCATTAAGGGGAGCTAAATTTTCTCTGTCCTCTTCAGATGACACATAGGTCTCCCATTTGTCACCACTCCTAATGTCTCATGCATTTACATTAGCTATCTGGCCCTGGATGAATTTGGAATAACTGCTGTGTATTTTGAGCATGGTGACTGGTAGATTTCTTTTTTTTTTTTTAATTAGGACATTTTAGTGAATATGTGTATATGTTCTTAATAGTGTCTTAGCTGGGTTCCCTAGAGAAGAGAGCTCGAGTCAAGGATTAAGTGCTGATGCTTTAGTTGGGAGGTGTGCAAAACCAAGGCATCAGGAGTATGGAGAGAGGAATGCGAGACAGGAAGCGATTTCCAGGAGATGCACACCCTTGCTGGGCATTAACACTTCACTCAGCGAGTGCAAGCTCTGAGCAAGGTGGGATATCTCAGAGAAGTTTGCACAAGAAACCATGTCACCACAAGAGTGTGGAAGAAAGGTTTGGCTCCCTCCCATCTCCTGTTCCCCATTGGTCCAAATGTGCCCCGTCGGAAGTCAACGTCTCTGTGCTTCTGGGTTGTATGATATGATCCCTTTGATGGCCTCTATGATGCCAGAGTCCATGTCCTAAATGTGGTCTTTTTACCCTGTTCTAGAAGTAGGAGAGGGAGATAGAAATTCCAGCTGTGCAGTGGCAGCCAAAACCAGTACCAGCAAGTGGTTGGCCTCACGTGGTAGAACGTATCACAGTCACATCTAAAGGAGATCAGTCAGCCACTAAGGTAAAGCAAGCGAGTGAGAGGCAGCAGTGGTGTCACTGAGGTAGCCTAAGGCAGGGGTCAGCCAACTGTGGCCTGCAGGTGCAATTTGGTCTGCTTCCTGTATTGTGTAGCCCATGAGCTAAGAATACTTTTACATTTTCAAACAGTTGAAAAAAATTCAAAGAAGAAGAATACTTTATGACACATACAAATTATATAAAATTCCAGTAAATCAGTGTCTATAGATAAAGTTTTATTTGAATACAGCTCTATTCATTCATTTATGTATTGTCTATGACTGCTCTCATGCTACAGAGTTGAGTAATCCCAGAAGAGACCAGAGACCAGAGATGATGTGGCTGCAAAGCATAAAATATGTAGTATCAATCCCTTTACAGACAACGTTTGCCATTAAGGAAAGCCTGATAAGTATATCTGAATCAAGAGGCAAAAGGAAACATTCTCAGCAAAATGCAATAGGACTATAATCACTTGAAAATTATGTTAAATGCTACAATTTGCACATGCCTATGTATGCTCTCATAACTGTGAATGTGATTGCATGCACATGTTTATCCCTCTGAAGAGCTTTCCATGGTTAATGTTCCATGATCCATTTATGAAATCATCTACAAAGAAATAATAATAACTTTTATGGATTTAACCCTAATAATAATATTAGAACTCTATTCCCAGATAAAAATAATCTCAGAGCATTATCCTTATATACAAAAGAGCAAGAAAGAGAGATAATATTGTTGGTTTATTAAATATCTAATTCAAATCACATGTTTTGAATTTTAAAATCTACTTGGGAAAAAAGTATGCACACACAGAAAAGCCACAGACCCGAGACCCTTCCTGATGTGTGCACGAGCAAGCATACTGTTTCCTGTGGCTTCATTTGAGGTGAGCTGAAGGTCCACGGTGTGCCAACGCTATTGCAAGGTGAAAGGATATACAGCCACATTAATAACAGGCCCAGTTTTGCTGACAGCTAGAACAAGGAAGCAGTCTCTGTGACTGACTATATTAAGAACTCTTGCGCAAAAAAATATATTGAACATTTAGATAATATCTTTTATTTTGGGATTAACTAAATTTTGTTTATTCATGTCCTCAAAAAGCACACACTGAAATCCTATTATGTACTAGGCACTAGGTGAGATGCTAAAGATACTTACAGAAATAGGACCCAGTTCCTGTCTTGGCACTCAGATATTATCAGCCAACACTCTAGCCCCCAGTGCCTGGATGTTGTAAACTATGTATTCCCTCCCAGAATAGCCCTCTCTGGGGACCAAGGCTCCCAGTGGAACAGCATCTACCTATTATTGGTTCTACTTCCCAAGGCTAGCCTGACCTTTCATGGCAGCTGGGAAGCAGGAGCTGCCAGAGTCATGCAAGCCTCTCCTAGTGTATGTGTCCCCTAGACAAGCGTGTCACAGAGGGGCTGTTTTCTTCAAGACAGGGCTCAGCCTAGGATCCTAGAGCTTCAAGATGCCTCCTCTGCAGAGATACCAAGGTAGCCAGTTGACCTCTCAGCAGCAGACCTACCTTCTGAGACTAAGCATTCTTCTGACAATTCTAAAAGTAGGTTTTGTTTGGAAGTCTTAAAGGACTTTGAGATAGAAAGCTGGACTTTATTAATGTGGTTTATGGGAAGTTAGGTTCTCTCTATCTGATAGAACTGAGAGGGATGCCCAATAACTTGACTAGGCCTGGGAAGGAGTCTCCTTGAAACAGCTACTTGAGGACACTCCATACATGAGGAAATGTCCTCAGTAGAGAATCCTAAGGAACAGTGTTTGTTAAAGTAGTTACACATGAGCCAGAACAGTGTAGTAGAACACAAATGCTCTTGGATTACTTTCCACCATTCTTGGCCATCATAGAAGTTAACCATGGATGCTTATTTATAAAGCTCTGCTCTAAAGGTTCATAAAAGCTGTACTTCCAGGTGACCTAGAGTAAGAATTCTATCATTTAATAAGCCTTCAAAATATTAAAAGCATTTTATCATATTATAAGAATTTAAAAAAGATATTGTAGTAAGGAAGAGCACTTGTTGATACTAAAGTGAAGAAGTATAAAAATGTTTCTGCATAGAAACAAAATTCTTTCTAAGCAACAAACTCTGTACCTTCCATTGTTCACTGGTGTTTTATGTGCAATTGGATAAGTTTGGGCCACCCTGGGCTTTAGTGCTGCTATTTCTAAACTGACAAAGAAGGGCAAGCTGCCTGTTTATAAATTTCTGAAAGCTAGAAGAGTGCCTGGTATACAGTAGGCATTCAACTATTAAATTCAATTTGCTGTTTTGACTTGAACTTAATCCAACTCTAATTTTCTATGATTGGTTATTTATCTGTGTCCAGAATAATTTCTGGCTGAACTAGATTGTTGTTTGAGTTGACTACTGTGCATGGCCGGCTGGACTCAACTCTCCTGCTTCTCTGACTTCATTATCTGCTGTGGTCTACTGTAGTTCCTGCTCACTACTCATATGATCCATACCGGATGCAAAACTTCAGACAAGGCCACAATCTTGAATCCCCCCCCCAAAAAAAAAACATGTTGAGAAAAACATTTTCTTATATTTTACAAAGAATCCATGCACATCCCATACCTGCTGAGCAGAGCTTTCATCACACAAACTGCTGACAGCCAGGATAACCCCGAGAGGAGAATGGGAGAAATGTCTCTCTCCCCACACCATGTCCAGGAGAGGTAGGCCCAAGGCCTTCATGGGAAACTTTTGGGAAAATGGCTAAGTAAAAACTTAAAAATATTTACAATAGATTTATATTTTATACCAAGGGGTAGGCTCTGTAAGACAAAAGTCACGTGTAGTAAAAATAACCTTAGAAAATACCCAAAATTTGTCATATGTTTTAAGTCCAACTTAGCCCCATCCCTGACCCTGTTTTCTCTCCCAGCATTAGAAGAAATTATGCTTTCTTTAGTTGAATGCCAGGGGAGATCATTAGCTTGCATTTACGGGCCATGTTATATATAAATATTTATTAATATATTATTTTAAACATGAGGATCATAATTAGTACGTCGAGATGTTCACATTATGGGAAGAATGCTCTCCGTGGAGCTCGCACTTACTCAGCGGAATGGCAAGTGAAAACTATGCTGATTTTCTGATTTTCTTTTTCTTTGCTGACCTCTAATAGTTGGATTTTTGTTCTAAATGTTCACATTAGGTAACTATTCCTACCTAAACCCAACATCCAGCCTAACCAGGTCGGAACAAGGAGTTAACTGGAAGGTGCCCAGTGGAGGTTGCTGGGACCCTGAGACTAGGCAGAACCTTCACAGTGCAGTAGGTTCTCAGTACAGGAGAAAGAGGGGTATTCAGGCAAGAGATAATCGGTGATGGGGCTTGGGGTCCAGCATTGAGTGTTTGAAGCTGTCACACTGGCCCTATGTTTGATCAGGCGAGTCCCTAACCCCAGAGGACATTGAGTGCAAGAGATGGGCAGGCTCCTCTGGGTTCATAGAACATCTTTAAGTGAATTAGAATAAAGCACTCCTCTGGAAGGCATGGCCCTGCGCCAAGGGGCACAGCTTGGCACCTACATGTGGCCTGGATTCCTGCCTACTTTTGCCCACTCAGCCCATTAACTTTGTACAATGCTCAAACTATACAGCCCTACACAGTGGCCCTGATAAGGAGATCAGCACAGATCTGTGTGAGAGGGAGTGATGGTCGGGGTCTCTTTTGATTCTGCCACTCAGTGAATTTGGATTAGTCTCAGAGCTTGGGTTGTCTTGACAGGTGGGGGCTGCAGAACTCTAAGGCAGCCAGCCAAGCCTCTCATGTGTGCTGGGCTTGAGAACAATCCTTTAATCCCATCAACAATCCCTGCAACAAGAAACACTGATTCTCCTTTTATTTAATTAGTGGACTGTTTTCTCATGAGTATTCTGCCTGATTTATGAATACCTATTGTTCAAAATGTAATTGCATATTCAACACTGCTCAATGGAAAAGGGACCGTTTGGGCTTGTACTGCTTGCTTTACATTTTTTAAATCCTTTGCTTAAATGTATATGATTCATTTCATTATAATGCATAAAATCAAGGCATTCCAGGAAGGACTTTATAGATACATGTTATTTTTAATAGTTGTTAGCACTCATGGAGAGGACTGTTTCAAGCCAGCCAGAACACAGTCAAGCTGACTCAAAAGCCTTGAGATTTGAAGAGATACTCAGGCAGATGCGTCATGACCAGAGTGAGGCCGGCTCTCCAAGGTACCCACAACCTTCAGATATTGACCCAGAGAGAAGCAGATCCTTTTTGAATGAATGAAATACTGAATAATAATAATATGTGAAAGTATTATTACATAATAACAACCAGATACTTTTTTTTTCATATCTTGATATCTTCCAGAAATATTCAGTCATATTTTAGAGTAATTTTTTTTTTGGTTTGAGGGAAATTATGCAGATACTGCCATTGGGCCAGGTCATTTCATTAGCCTTCACTGTGGCATTTGGAAGTGGATCTATGAAATACAGGCATGGGTGAGTTCAAATGAAAGTTATAGAATCATAGCTTGATGTTCGGCATCACTCGATCTTCTTCTTCTAACCTCAACATAATTTTGATCATTGTCCATCATTAACTCCTTAAATCCCAGACCTTTCACCCAAAAGGAACCAGTTACTCATTCTTCCCAATACGTAACCAAACTGTCCCACACCCATGCCTTTGCTCAGGCTATTTTCTTGTGCCTCATCTCAGTTCCCAAGGCAACTAGAGCAACAAAAACACCCAGTAGGCTAAGATTTATTTACAACTTTATATTTGATAGACAGGAAGTAAGAATCCTGGCAGCAGCCTAGCAACATCCTCATCTTCAGAGATCCACTACATTCAAATGCTCATTTACTCTTTCTCTCAGCCACTCATCAATAAATATTTACATAGTATCTATTATATGTTAGGCATTGTTCTAGGCACAGGAGATTTTACTATTGTTTACTATTATTAGTAAACAAAAACTAAAATCCCTTCATTTGTGAAGGGCCCTAAATAGATCTCTTGCTGTTTTAATCTGAAAAATACATCTGGTTTCCCATTATAACATCTAAATAGACATTAAATTATACAATTAACCCCAAATTACTCAATTACCACCCAGAAAATACTTGTAGCTGTGCTTCTGCTAATAATTTCTTTTTTAAAGGAAGAAGGTATTTATAGAACATTGTACCATGTTCTAGTTTAATAGTTAACATTGCTTATTGTCTGTAGGATAATTGGTTGCATTATTTTTAATTAGAAAACATGTTTAAATTTTAAAAACTGACTTAATTTTAAAAGTTTTTTGACTGTTCAATTTTTAAAATAAGTTTTTCTTTTTGTTTTTTAATATAACACACATACAGAAAAGTATATTTAAAAAAGTATATAATTGTGTAGTTCAATGAATTACACAAGGAATTTCTCAAAGCAAATACTCATGTTACCATCACCCAGATCTAGAAGGACAGTGTTAACCAAAGCTCCCAAAGCCCTGCTTGTATCTTTTGTCAATCAAAACAACCAGTTACCCATGATCTAACTCTTTTTTTGAGATATCTGAGTTTCCTCTATTAGTTATATAAAATTATTGAGATTGTAAATCAATTATCTTTATTGGATGAAATTGGTAACTTTTTTGACACATGCTACTCACAATATTAGACAAATATAAGTTCGTAAAATTACACACACACACCCATCTACTAGGTAGATTGTTTAAATGCAAAGATGTGGTACATACTGCCTTGCCAGACTCCTTTTCTGTAACCGTGGTATATTTCAGAGATTCTCAACTGGGGAATGAATTCTCAAGGTTTGCTCCACAAAGGCCATTTGCCAGTGAACCATGGTCTAATTTCTAACAGAGTTGTTCATTTTACTTGGTTTCGAAATTCATGTAAATGGAATTTAAAGATCTGTGTTCTTTCATGTCTGGTTTCTTTCTTTTGCTCAATGTTATGTCTGTGAGATTTGTTCATGTTGTGATATGTGGCTGTATAGTAAGTTACTGTATCAATATAGCACAATTGAGTTCTCTATTCTACTTTTAATAAAATTTTCTGGTTCACCCTAACACTGATCATATAAAATTCCTCCTTCAATTTCAATACCTACATAATGACTGTTTTTTGTTATTTTACTCATATTCTGGTTACCTGATTACTTCAATAAAAGAGATGAGCAGCTTAACTCTGATCGCATGCCTCTGTGCTCATGAATGTATGGTGTGTGTGTATTTGTGTGTGTGTGTGTGTGTGTGTGTTTTAACTACCCTAGATAGGGCTCTTTATCAACCATTTTCTCTATATGCAGTAACCTCTCTTCATCACATCATCAAATGCTTCTCAAAAGTCTCTTCATGTGCCACAGTAAGTAGCTCAGACTGATTCAGAATATGCTTCCACCTGAAAGGGAGCTCTGTTTGTGGTTCCAAATATCCTCTATTCTTGTCTTCTCTTTTACAGACCTCCTAGTCTTGTTGAGTGGCTGATTACTAATCCAAAAGAGGTGCTGTCTTTTCATAATATTATAATACTATCTACAGATCAGCTTTTATGCAACAGATTTTTGCCAGGTGAACACTTAACAGAAGGCCAAAAAAAAAAAAAAAGTCAATCTTAACAGCCTAACGATCAAACACAGTATGGTCATTAGCCACCTGTGCTTACCAATGGCCACCAAAAGTGAACTTGTGATATCTCTTGAAAAAGAATTCTGTCATTACCTCATGATGTCTTCTTTTTAATAAAGCACCCTTATTATTATTCTGATAGGAGAAATCCCTATCATAATTTCGTTCCAAAAATCAGCTGTACTTCTGAGCAAGTGGGCTGTTTTTACCTTAAAAAATGGAAAAAATGTGCAAATGTGGTTTTCGGAATGTTCAAAGACAGATTTGTGACCCATACTTGTGAGCTTTAAGGATGCACCTTTTTTATCTCATCCTTACGTGCCCTTAATCTTAATCTTGTTTTCTGTCCTTTGTTTGTCCTATTTTTAACCTTCAGTATTGTGTGTCATTGTTAACTGAAATGATATCTGAAACAAGGAAGAATATAGAAAAAGTGAGAGGAAAGTTGCTCCTGATTACTGGTTACTGAATATTCTTACAATTCAACATCGCCATCATTTTGATCAGGATGCCCAAGTGAGGATGGAGAAGCCATATTTTATTTGCCAGATTTATCATGGTCTTTAGAGTTTAAGAGATGCCATAATTATTTCCCAACTTTATCATGGTTTTTTCAGCTTACAAATTCTACTTTTGCTCTTTTTGTGATAACTTGAATAACTTAGTAGAAAAATTACTGAAAAGCATTTTTCCTAGAAACATTGTAATACTTATGCCTATAATTCCATATTACCTTCTGATACATAAAGATCTAAAATATATTATATTTTAAAAGATAGGAAAAATAATACCCTATACTTTGTATTGCCTTGAATAAACAAACTATATTTAGAAGTATACACAAGTAGTTATTAATAATAACAGTGGTTACTTGTTTGTGCTTTGGTAACTGGTTGAATGGGGAAAAGATAGAGGAGAAAGATTTTATTGAATTCATTTTTAAATTTATTGAGTTTTGATGCAAATTAATATTTACAAATTCAAAAACTTAAATAAATGAAAAAAATCATGCTTAGAAAGTCCTCAAAATGAAAGTACCTCCATTTTAACAAAACCAATCATGTTTTATATGATAAATTGTATATTATGTATTTATATATTTTTATGTAGAAGTATTTTATCTTACATAATAACAAATAAAGTCGAGAAATCAACCAGGTGCAATTATGTCAGCATGCCAAATATCTAAAAATAAACTCAAAAATATGTATGTTATTTTACACCAATCTTTAAAAATCTTCAAAAGTTTGTTGAAAAGAACAAGCTTTTGCTGCTGGCCATAATGGGGTAATGGAATTGGACTTGTCTGCCCACCATAAAACCTAAAAAAACAGGAAAAAATACATGAAACAACTTTCAAACACTGGCCCACAAGACAAAGCAGGACATGATCCTTGAGATAAGGAAAAGAATGAAGGAAGCCCTACAATCGTCCAGCTTTCTGCCTAGAAGCACATTCCAGATCTCAGTGCAGGGAGGGAAATCCAAATATATCATGGCATTAGGCTGACTGAGGAAACAGACAGCAGAGTTCAGAGAAGCTGAGGTAGCTGGAATCTGTGGAACAGAATTATGGCAAGGAGGAATCTATGCAGAAAAATAGCTCCAGAGATCTGCATGGTCAGTATTACTCAGATAGCACAGATACCGCTATGGATTGATTGATGGTGTTCCTTCAAAAATTCATGTTGAAACTTAATCCTCAATGCAACAGTATTAAGAGGGTGGGCTTTGGGGGGTGGTAAGTCATGAGGGCTCTGCTGAATGAGATAAGCACTCATAAAAAAGCTTGAGGTTGAAGGGAGCACTGTCTTGCCTTTCTGCCTCCCCCCATGTAAGGACACAGCAACAAGGCACAATCTTGGAAGCAGAGAGCAGTCCTCACCAGACACCAAGCTGGGACTTTGATCTTGGACTTCCCAGCCTCCAGAACTGTAAGAAATAAATATCTATTCTTTATAATTACCCACTGCACAAACAAACAATGACATGTCATATCCAGAAAAGAAATTTAAAAAAAAGAAAGCTACTAATATTCCTCATAAACATAAATATTTCTTAAGAAAAATTAAACACATTAAATCAATTTTTACATAGAATCATCATAGAATGATCATGACCAAGTGAGCTTTTCTCAGGAATGTAAGGTTGGATAATATTAAAAATTCAGTTAATGGAAAATGTTCTGCAATTAGATAATGGCAATGGTAGTATAACCTAGCGATGATACTAAAAACCGCTGAATTGTATTAATATACTTTAAAATGATGAATTTTGTGGCATATGGGTTATATCACAATAAAGCTACTATTAAAATATAAATTATAAAATAGTAATTATCATTAAATTATCAGAAAAGGAAAGAAAACTCGTGTGGTTATCTTAGATAAATAAGATGTATTTGACACAATTCATCTCCCATTCATGATAAAATCTCACAGTATCTCAAGAATGGAAAAACAAGCACCACATGTACTCACCAGCAAATTGGTATTAACGGATCAACACCTAAGTGGACATATAGAAATAACATTTGTCGAGTGTTGGGCGGGTGGGAGGGGGGAGGAGGGGATGGGTATATACAAACATAATGAGTGAGGTGTGAAATGTTTAGGGTATGGTCATGCTTGAGGCTCTGCCTCGAGGGAGGAGGGGGGCATGGGCAATATACATGACCGTAATATTTGTAGCCCCATAATATGCTGAAATAAAAAAAAAAGCTCACAGTACACTATACTTAGAAGAAAATTTGCTCAACCTGATAAAGAAAATGAAGAAAAGAAACTAGAGACAACATAATACTTGAAGGTGAAATGCTAAATTCTTTCTCCCTAAGATCAAGTCAAGGATATCTCCTCTCACCATTTATATTCATTACTGTACTAGAGGTCATAGGTAAAGCAAGAAAAATAAGTGAAACGAAGAAGTAAAATGTCTTTATTCACAGACAAAATGATGGTCTGTGTAGAAAGCCCTAAAAAACTACAAAAGAAAGTGCTACTATAACTAATAAATGAGTTTAGCAATTTTCAAGAATATAAAGTCAATTCAAAAAATCTATTGTATTTATATACATTAGTAATAAACAACTGGAAATTGAAATTAAAAAATAAAATAATTCCATTTATAGCAGCTGAGACTTCCACTTTCAGCTAAGATGAAATAATAGGGACCAGACTTACCTTTCAGCCTAAAACAATGAAAGGAGGACAATAAATATGAAACAAAAGTTTTCAACATATTAGTCATCAAAGAACAGTAGTAACTTCTGAGAGATGAAAAATAGATGAGGTGAACCCTACAATTGGCTCATCTTATTGCCATGAGAGAGTTCTAGGCTGCAGTGCAAGGAGGGGAATCCAAGCAGAACCCAGTGGACTTCCTGAGTTGGGGAAATGGAGCTAAGAATCCAGGAAAACCACAGCAGACAGAATTTGAGGACGGTGTACTGGAGAGAAGGTAGTTGCACAGAGCGAGAAGATGGGATGTCTGCAGAGCATCCCTTCAGTATATAGTAGAATTCTGAGTTGAGCCCTTGCTGATCCTTGGCTGAGCCTATACTGAACCCTGTGCTGAGCCTGGGTGGAGTTTGGGACAGGTCATTTCTCAAAGACATTTGGTTCAGGTTTAAAAAAAAAATTGTGTAGCAATTTTCAATTATTCTACAAATTAAGAGAGGGAATTAAATAATTTCATCTTCAGTTTTTGGTGGAGAAAATAGAGATACTTGCAGGATAAAAAATTTATCTAAAATTACAAGGTAAATTACTTATTCAGTCAAGAAATATATGTTGCTGCATGAATTGACATATCCAGAAGCAACATTTACAGAACGTGAAAGTATATGATTTTTAAAATTAATATTTTTAATTGCAAATGATAACTGTATACATTTATGGGGTAAAATGTGATGTCTTGATATGCAATGTGGAATGATTAAATCAAGCTAATTAACATAATTTTTAGCAATTACAAAATTTTGGTGACTTGTTTGAACAAATGTCTGAATGAAAAAATTAAAAAATGTATATCTGATTGCTTTGTGACCATTTTAACAATTTGTGTATAGAAGTTGAGAATTAAAAAAAAAAAAAAGAATTCTGGTCAGCGCATGCATGTAAGGAAACTACCAGAACCCAGGCAAATAACCATAGAAAAAATTAGAGGTAACAGTTCCCAGAACTCATACAGATCTGGGCATGGTGCCAGTTTCCAGCCAATAGACCGAAAAACCTCTTGATTCCTGGGGCATTGGGTAGACTAACCCGTCTTGCCCCAGTAGTGCCTATAGTCCTCCTGTCTAACAAAACTTGAAAGCAAGACTTGAAAGGATCACACTGTTTTCAAGTAACTTAATTGCATCTGGGTACAAAGTTTGAGTATTTATAAAAATACAAAGACATGCAGTTTTAACAAGGTAAATTACACAGTGACTGGAAGCCAATAAAAAATTACCAGGTATAACATAATGGAGTACTATGCAGCTGTAAAAAAAACTTTTTTAAATGTGAAAGACTTCTTTGAACTAATACAGAATGATTTCCATGACATGCTTTTAAGTGAAAAAACATAAAGCCTAGAAAAATTGTTTATAGTATATTATACTTTATATAAGAAAGGAATATAAGATAAGCCATTGTCTGCTTGTGTACCCAGCGATAAGTGTCTATTGTCTTCATTCCTGAAGAATAAACTCAGGAAAAATAAACTAGAAACTAAAGAGATGTGACCCACAGGGGTTTGTGGGAAAGGGGTGGGAATAAGATAACAAGAATGGAAAGAGAGTGATTTTCCTCGAATGTAACTTCTGACATAACTCTGATTCTTAGAAACATAGCAATGTTTCATATATCTTTGACAGACTCCAAATTAAATAAATAATTAAAGCAACCAGGACATGAAGATAACATAACAGAATGCAATATAAACACTAACCAATGAACCCAACTGTACATTACAGATAAATAACATAACCACACTGATTGGTATTGGAAGAAAAGAACTATCTGAAATCATTGGAAAACTGTATTTTTGACTGGATACTGCAAAACTAAAGACAAAATAACTACATAAAACCTGTAATATAGTTAGTGATTTTTTTAAAACAAGGTAATGTCTAGCAATTCTGAAACTACTTATGTTTATACTAGACTTAAACAGAAAAGTAAACATACTGGAGATAATGACAGCCAGGGTTGCTCAATGTTAGAAAAAGAATGTATAAATAAGAAAAAGGGGAAGCCTAAAATAAACCCCACATTGTATTAGATTAAAGTCAGAGATAGCAGTGTTAACTCATGATTTTAAATATATATACAGATACAAAAATATAGATATCTATATATGGACGTGTTTTATGCATACATAAAATATCTAGCTCTGCCTGCTTTGAGTCTCAGAACAATGATATCAAAATAACAATGAGAGCAACTAACACCCAGATTTTGTTCTGTAAACACTATATTCAAATAAAAGCTACCAGGGCTCCTTGGAGAACTTCAGGGTGGGGGCAGGTAAATATAAAATTTTCCAGGAACATCATGTGGTACCAGAAAGTAAAAAAATGTTCAAATGGGAGGAGGGAAGTGAAGTTTTGATGCAAGAACACAGGAGCCCGCATGAAAAAAAA
>VBSM01000813.1:5548240-5575494 GCA_008086735.1 Cheirogaleus medius | reverse complement strand
AAAAAAAATAGGCATATAAATAGACCTCTGGAATGACAGGGGGTGTTGACAAAACATACTTTGAATTTAATCTGAGAATTAATCCAAGTGTGCTCAGCATCTTTAATTGGTTGCTGTAGAAAGCTTTGATAGCTGGTTGAGAAGAATCAGGACTCTGAACTTTTGTTAGCTGAGCTTTATTTAACAGCACTTGGAGCCTACGTGCTCACTCGCTTTGTCAGGGGATAAATCCTTACTGCTTGCTACAACTAATTACTAGCCACACATCAGTTGGCTATCATTTAGGTCTCACATAGATTACTTATTTTTTTTCTGATGAATGGTTCATTTATATCTGTAGATGGCTTCAAATTAAACATGTCCTAAATATTAATCTATGTTAATTGTATGAGAGATGGTTTTTCAGCTCCATGAAATAAACCAGTGGCTGCGTTTAACTTAACTGTCTAGTTATATAAACATTCTATCATCTAGGTACATGTGTATACCTCCCCCACCATTTAAAAAATTTTAATTCCTTGTTGATCATTGAATTTTGATTTATGTTCAAGATCACTTTGTCTAACAAAATTTGCCTTAGCAGGATGTTACTGGGCTAATCAACTAAACTTTTTTTATAATGGGAATTGCAAGCACAAACATTTACTAGGCAGGATGGGTGAAGACAAAAAGCAATAGTGAGGAACTTGTTAAAGCCAGTTAACTCAGTTTTAGCCACTTTAATTTTTCAATGTTTAGATATAAAAACAAAAAAATCAGAAGTCCAAATTGTATAATTTTAAATTACATTAATAATTTAAACTGTCAATAAACTTTGAAACTTTTTGTAAGCCAAACAAACCATATCTCCAGGCAGGATTTAGCTTACATTATTAGTTTGAGCCTTCTACAAGCATGCTTTTATTCACTCCTCACAAATGTCCTATGAGGTGGTCATTGTACAGAGAAGGAAACTGAGGCTCATAGAAAGTATAGTATATTTGTCAAGTTCACACAGCTAATAAGAGGCCAACCCAGGGCAAAATCCAAGTCTAATTATCCAAATTACTATTCTTTTTCCCAATGAGAAAAGCCCATTGCATAGCACTGATATTAAGGTTACCAATCACATTGTTTACATCATACTTAGAGATATAATGAGGAAAGGTGGAAAAAATATTTGCATTATTTGCTAAGGAATTCTTTTTTGGAAATCGGTTTAAAATTTTATACTACAAACAGAAAAACATCACTCAGTATTGGTTGCTTCTTGATTCTTCTGACAATAATTTCAGTATAAAGACACAACAAATAGACCAATCACCGTATCTTAGACAATCCAAAACCACAGAGGCACATGGTTTAAAATTGTATCTGAATAACAAGTGATAAATGTTGCTTAATGGAATGGATTTGTGGAGAGTTAGGATCCCATCTTGTTGGTTTTGATTGTACCAAGTTTTCCAAATGTTTATCCTCAGTATAGTTTTCCAGACAAAAAGTTTTAATACCACTTCAGTGAGACTATCCAGGTTTCCACCCATTTTATCTGAAACCTTTCCCTCTTTTGACAAATGAAGAAACGTGAAAAAAAATTATTTCGAGAACGAAAATATAGAATTGGTAGAAAATGTTTATTGTTTTGTTTGTAATGTCCCAAACTGACATTAAAATGCATCTCATCTTTGAAGAAAAGTGAAATCATTTGTAAACACAAATGAATAGAGTTGATAAATTACATGTGAGAATAAAAGATGATCTATTTATTTAAAAATTATTTTTTAAGTTTTGGGTTTGTTTCCAATGGAAGGGAGAGATTCCATTCCTTCCAAATTGCAAAGCCAAGACTAGGCTGTTAATCATCTCTAAAAATCACCAGATTCTTTTAAAGTAAGATGCTTATTTGCTTCACACATTTTGGTGGTTTTAGCTGCTTCAGTTATAACTTTGCATTGGTTAATATGCATAGAAAAGTGGGATATATGTTAATATTATTTTCCAGATGTTCAGCATTCAACAAGCCACATGGGACTGTATTGAATGCAAATTCATTTTCAAACCCTACTAACCAGTGAAATAGTGTTTTTCTCCTCCTTTTGGTTTTACTTCTCAATCTGTTCAACCTTTCATAAGTACTTTCATAAAGACCTTGCCACATGCACTGTCTTTCTTCCCAGGATGACTCAGGCCTTGACACCAAACCAAGAATGTTAAATATGTTCCTCTCAAACTGTTTTCTACATGTATTGGCTTAGACTTGAACATAAACATATTTATTAAGAGCATGCTTCACACTTTATTCTAGACATCCTGTAGGTTCATAGACAAAGAATATCAGGCACTTAATCTCAAAAAAGAAAAATAGAAGACTTAAAACAATTCAAAGACTTAGACCCTAAAAGGAGCTGCTACTTTATTAGTGTTTCACCTGGGGAAAATAAGTCACTATATACACCAATTCCAAGTTCATTACCATATTGGGAGCTGAGGGGGAAAAGAAAAAAATGACATATATATATGTATACTTTATGTATATATGTGTACATAAACATATGTGTGATATCTCCTTCAGATGGTTTATAATCTATAAATAAACTTGATGAAATTAATAAAAGAGAATAAAACTACTTTTAAATGCATATATATCTTGTTTGGATTTTTATTTAAAAAAGTTAATGGTAAGATGAAAATGCTCTTACATAGCTTTGGAAATGAAAAATAAGGCCAGTGAACTACTACTAGATTATTTCAGAGAAGGTGTTAATGCTTATTTTATGTAGCTTCTAACCTGTATGTGTTAGTTCGTAAATGTGGTGGAATAGGAAATATTCCTACTTACAGGAAAATTGGAAAAATTATTTCTTTTGTTAATAAGTAGCCTATAATAATTATAGAATTGAGAATATTCTGAAGGGCTCCCAATACTGAATGTTGCTGTTTTTCAAATGGTTATTGCACCATTTGGCATATGCAATGTACCAAATGGCTATGTTAGGTCCTTAGAAAAAAGTAACATGTTCATAAACATAAATGGCCATACCCATCCTGAATGGAGTCTGTCATCCAAATGGGAAACTCAATTAAGAGGAAAATAAATGAGTGCACCCCCAGTGGTGGGAGGGAGTGCTGAGTGCTGAACTGCCCAACCTATCCATTCCAAAGTAGACCCTCCCTTTGGGTAGGGGCTGCTTTCAAATCCTGCCTCAGCAGCACATGCCATGGGAAAGCAGCTGCAAACATTAATCATTAAGACACCTACACACCAATTACATGTCAGAGTTTCAAAATAAATTAAATTTAGATCCTGCTATCCTTGGCTTTTGCTCCAAATGCAATGCTGCCTTTCAATATTGTATTATCCTGATTTGACCTTTGGGCAATTGCCAATTCTTATTCTTCACTCATGTCTCTACTAGTATTTCCTTTCTTATTCTTGTTGATTGCAAATATTCCTAATGTATTCTGGCTAATTGTCATTTTTTGCAAATATCATCTCTCATCGTGTCAGCTGATGTCAACTTTGTTTATGGTGTCCCTCATTAAACATAGCTTGTTAATTTTGATGTAGTCCAGTTCATTATTTTTTGCTTTATGATTTGTAATGCAGGAGTGGATCTTGTTTAACAAATCCTTTCCCATTATAGACTGTCACAAAGACCTTGGTCAAATGAACCCTTCTTGTTTGTTCTTATTTTTCAAATTGGCTAGGACTCAATTCTTCCATGTGAATTTTAAAATAAGGTTGTCATTTTCTTCAAAAAAATTCTTGCTGGAATTTTTCAAATTTATAGGCTAATTTTGGAAGAAACAACATCTTTATAGTGCTAAGTCATTGCAATTAAACTTGCACAGGTCTCCATTTATTCAATTCCTCATTGATAACCTACAGTAGAGCTTAAAACTTATTTCCCTATGATGTTTGTATTGTTGTTTGTTAATTCCTAAGTATTGTATAGTTTTTGTTAGGATTAGAATGGCATCTTATTTTTGCTTATACTATCTTGGTGATTATCACTGTGAAAGGAATATTATTAGTTTCTGACTATCTTATCCTCTGCAACCTTGCTTAACTCTCTTACAACTTCTAATAATTTCTTGGGTTCTACATAGATGATTAAGTTATCTGCAGACAATAATATTTCTGTCTTTCTCTTTCCTATGCTTGTAACGTTTAGTTCTTTAATTGGACAATCTTCAAAACCATGTTGAACAGTAGCGTTGATAAAAGGGTTCATCATCTTTTTTCTAAGTTCTAAAAGAAAATACATCTAAAGTTTCTTTGTTAAGTTTGATGTTTGCTGCAAGTTTTTAATGTATAACTTTTATGAAGGAAAGGTACTTCCCCTCTAACCATAGTTTTCTTAGAGTTTCTCATATACATAGGTGTTGAGCTGTAATGTTTTTTGTATAGCAGACAAAACATACATGTGAGCTTTTTCCTTCAGTTCATAATGTGGTGACCAAGGCCAGGAGAGGGCAAGGCACGAGGCACTCAGAGCAGAGGGTGCATACTTCCTTGAATATCACACCCTGGGTGCCTCACGGCTTCTTAGCCTAGTCTCAAACTTCGTGGTAATTAACATACATAGGTATCCTACTGTTGAACTTTCTTTTCATTCCCTGAATAAGCCTTCATTGATCATTACGCATTTTTAATATTCCATTAGATCCAGTTAGTTAATATCTTATTAAAATGTTTATATCTATTATCATAAGTGAAGTGTACTGATAATTTTATTTCTTTTATAGTCCTCATCCAGTTTTGGAACTGTAGCTTCTTAAAAGGAGAATAATTTACTTTGTATTCTTATTTTTTGGAAGAATTTGTAGGTTATAGGTAATAATCTGCTCCTCTAAATATGTCTAGGTCTGGAACATATTATGGGATATAAGTTTGAACAAATCACTTTTATATCTCTAGACCTCAATTTTCCCCTTCTGCAAAATGAAGATAATGAAACTTGTCTTGTAGCTTTATGATAAACATAAAAGATAATTTTAAAAAAATATATAGCACTGGATCTAACCCAAAGGATTGATTCCTGCATGGGGTTCCCTGACTTTTTGGACCAGGTTTTTGCCCTCCCTCAACCCAGAATTCTCTAGGATTACATTGTGCTGTTGATCATTCTCTAGAATTTACTTTTATTTCATCAATGTTATAATGCCTGTTGTTCTCTTCCGTTTCAAGTACAGTCACCTTCTAGCAACTTCTGGTTAATTACTTTATCTTGTTATGTAGAAAAATAATATCTTTGAAAAATTAACCAATGTGCTTTCCATTTAATGTATTTCCTATTATCCCACAAGCCTTTCCCTCTTCAGGCAGATATTTAGAGAGCTCTATGGTCAAGTTTTCCTTGCTCCAAGGAAAGATTAGGAAAAATAAAGAAGTGCATATATATATTATTTTTTCTTTAAAAAATCTAGATTTTCCAGAGAAAAAAGTAGCTGTATGTATAAAGTATACAGCAGAATGGAAGAAAATGGATTTTATGAGACTAACATTAAGGAAACACCACTCTCCCCAAACCAAAACCACCTTGAAAAGGTGAGAGCATTGGGAGTGAAGAGGTGAAGAGGCAATGTGGGCTCCTGATATGTGGGTTTGGCTGGAACTTGCCCCTCATCTGGGGTCGGTTTGGGGTGCAGAGATATGACAGAATGCTCAGATAATTCTAGAGATTCCAGTGCAGGGGTAAGCTGTGCTTTCTTTCCCAAGTATACCCAGACAAATGGCAAGATGCCAGAGTAGAAATGGCTGTGTGGTGTGGTGTGTTGGATCAGATGGGGTGTGGACAGCCTTAACATTATTACGGAAGCCCACCAGAACTTAGATGCCACTCCAAGGAATAGACGAGGAGATAAAATTTCTATCAACTGGCCAGATAAAGGTTTTATAATGAAATTATGTTTTATATGGAAAGCTTAAGTTATGTTTCTTGCACACTTGAGTTTGTGAAATGAAATTTCTACCCATTATATAATCATATCACCAAATAAGAAAAATGCTTGCCAGAGATGTGGCAATGTGGTCCATTGGAACATGCCTACTAGCTGTTATGACCTCTGGCCAGTTATTCAAACTCTCTTTGACTCAGTCTCCATGCCTGTAGATGGGAATGTGGACTTTATTGTCACTTGTTTAATAATGAAATGAAATGATGTGTTCCACAGTGCCTAGTATCTGATTGGTATTCAATATTTATAATTTCCTTTTCTAACTCTTAACTCTGGACATAAAGTGTGGGGAAAATAGCTATAGAAATTAAAAAGAAAACAAAGAACTTGGGGAAGGTGTTTGTTGGAAAATCATTAATGCTGTTACTGCTAATTATGAGACGGCATATGCATTTCCCAGGCAGGGACTTCAATCAGCACAATTTTCAGTTTGTCGCTCATTACAATTAGCAAGGCCAGGCCTGTTGATGAGTCACAACTCGAAATTCTTGTCAGCCTTTGTTATCCTCATTTGCAGAATCTCAGGCACAGGCTGTGTAAAACCATGCCATTACTACCTCCTCCAAAGGATACCCACAGTATTTGTTATTCTTCTGAAGGAAGATCTAGCCAAGTTAATAGTTACCACCTATAATGTGCCATCACAAATTAACCCACATGAAAACAAGAGCCGGTTTTGTGCGTTTGCTCTTTTAGTCCTTCTGAGATTCTGAACAGAAAAAATTGTGGAAAGTTGACTGAATTTATTTTCTTTAACTCATGATTTGATAATGTGCCTGTAATTAAACGTCATGCAATTTTGTGCTCAAAATTTCACCATTAGAGACCTTTTTTCTCTAAGTTTAATATGGTATTCCAATGTCAACAGTTCTCTCTGGAAACGTGTTGGGAAAACTATTTACACTTACCTGCTAACACCTTATGGAATTTGTGAGTGACAGCAAGGGAGATTGTTCTGGAACTGCTTAGCAGTGTCTGAGAGATTTGCTTGTTCTCATCTATAGAAAGAAAGGTGAAGCTAAGTCATCTCTGATTATACAGAACACATATCATATATTTTCTGGAATAGACTCAATTTCAAACATTCTATCCCTTTGGTCTCATAAGTAGATTCATTCCTTTCATACCAAATGTTCAAAAAAGAATCTCAATTTGCTCTAAAGATTATTGCTGAATAAAGATTCTATGATTCTGCCGTAGACAAGAAAATGAAGTGTCTGGGAAGAGGAAATCGAGTAAACGTGTTGAGGGTAAAAAGAAGGTTAGGAGGAAAACTGTTTCAGAAGGGAAGAAATGTCAGGGAACCTGGGAAGATACTAAAGGCAACTTCGGTTTCCTCACCATTTTCCTTAGACTTTCCGGGCTACTCTGCAGCAGACATGACCGGAAACATACTTATCAATTTCAAGATCAGTGCAAGAAGATCCTTTCTGTTTAATTATGTCCTTGCAAGTTAAAAACTAAGTGCTTTGGTAAATGCTTTAAGTACAAAGGGGGTATTTAGTGCTCTCAGAATCAATGATAAGTTCAAGCTGTGTGTGACAAGGAATGACCATTATTCATTCTAACAAAGTCTATAAACAAAGACTGTGCATCAGGTGCTGGGCTGAGCACTGGGACAACAGAGAGGAGTAAAGGCCAGTCTCTGTTCTTACGGAACTCAGAGTCTATAAAAAGAAACAGACATATAATTAAGTACAATAGAAATATAAACAAGAATCAAAGGCAGTTCAGATATGTAACCCTTAGAGGGGAATGTTAAAGAAAGGCTTCCTGAATAAGGGGATATTTAAACTGAATACTGAAGATGAATAAAAGTCCTTCTGGAGAAACGAAAACAGTGTTTTGGCAGAAATAACAGTATGTGTGAATACATTTAGAACATAGCATAGAAGCTGGGTTTACAATACTGTCACAGGCTTGGTATTTTTAAAGCATATAGTGTAAGTGACGAGGGTAGAGAATGGGAAGAGATAGGAAATGGAAAGTAGGGTAGATCATGAATAGACTGGAACATCTTTTAAAGCATTTGACCTATACCTAAATGCCCAGGAAAGCAAAGTGAAGCGTTTGAGGCAGAGGAAAACAGGCTTTGCCAGCAGGTTTAAATATGGCTTGGAAGGCAGAAATGAGAGAATTATGGATACAGGAAGGTATTTTTGAGTATCTAGAAATAGCACAGGTGAGAAGTAAAGGGCGTCTTATTTAAGACAGTAGTAATGGGAAGGAACACAGCAGTATAGCTTAAGAGATAGTCAAGAAACATTTGACAGAATCTAGGGATGAATGATGTGGGTGATGAGAGAGACTTCATGTTCTCTGGCCCATGTTACTGAGTGAATTTTGGTGTAATCAATTGAGAAGGAAAATAAGAAGAGGAATATGTTGAATCTGAGGGACCAGTAGACATCCAGATAGCAGGATACAATTGGGAGAATAGCTGTAAAGAGCTTAGAAGAGACAACTGGCGTCAAGATATGGACAGTACCAAATTCCACCACTTATTTACGTGATGCCTGCCTCATAGTAGTCACCAAGCTAGACTCAGTGGGCCAGGTGGAAAATACTCCTGACCCCAAGGACCTTAAGGTTTAGGGTCTAGGGAATTTACAAAGAAGGCACATGTAGTAAAGTACAATCAGTACTATTAGAGGAAGTGCAAGGTGTGATGGGTGCATAGAGGAGGTTTCCTAAGGAAGACTTGGTCATGAGGTGGCATGGAGAAAGGGCAGCAGGCCAGGCAGTTTTGCGAAAAAGGCAAATAAGCTGAGACCTGAAGACCTAGTAGAAATGGACCAGAAACAAAAGGGAGGTGGAAAGAACTTGTCAAGCAGTGGCAGCTTGTGCAATGACCAGGAAGCAAGAGTGAGCATGGCACTCATGAGGAATTGCAAGAAGTTTCCATTGCTGGAGTGTCAAGTCTAAGAGAAGAGCAAGAGCTGAGGCTGGGGAAGTGAGCTCAGGCAAGATAGTGGTATGAGCTATTTCAGACAGTTTAAACTTTATCCAGTGTGTGAGAGAAAGACACTTAGAGATTTTTTTTTTAGCAGGATAGTGATACAATCAGATTTGTATTTTAAAAACTCACTCCAGCTACTGTGTGGAGAATGAGATGTTAATTAAAATAGCGAGCCTGGATGTGATTACCTAGGGCAAAGACCACAATTCGATTCAACCTGCTAATGTGTTCTAGCCTGCAGAGTGTTTTTTTATTTATTCATTTAATTCTGAGTTAGTTGTGAACATTTAACGATTGGGAGCTGTCCCATAAAATCAGGCTTCTTTTGAAAATGAAAAGATCTGGTGATGCTGGATCTCCATTCCTGACCTGTCAACAACAGGCTGGATCTGGGTTGCCTAAAACATAACCCTTTTATACAAGGTGAGTGCCCTTCTGCTCACCGCAGTCTAATTGAGACATTTAGTTTGATTGTATTGTTCCTGCCTCACCCAGATAGAACATGTAGATGGAGAATGATGAACCATTGTGTGTGCCTGTCTATCCCCAAACTCCTCTGCCAGAGCCTATCCCCATTCCCCACTCATGGACTTTGTTCTATCGATTCCTCTTTTTCTCATCAGATTTTTCCCCTCTCTTGGATCATTCCTATTTACATCAAAACTTGTTATTTCTTCCATTTTTCTTGGCCCACTTCCCCACCAACTACCCCCATATTTTTGTTGCCCTTTGGTCTCAAGTCATACTCGCAGGCCAACCACTCTAGCAGCACTGCTTGCGTTAAAGTCACCAATGACTGTCTTGCCGCCAAGTCCAATATGAAATTCTCAGTCCTCACCTTACTTAACCAGTCTGCAGTAATCAACACAGCTAGTCATGACCTCTATTGGAAACTATATTTTACCCACCCTAACTTCTAGAATACTGCATTTCTCTCTTTCTTTCTTTCTTTTTTTTTTTTTTCAGACAGAGTCTTACTCTGTTGCCCAGGCTACAGTGCTGTTGCAGCAGCCTAGCTCACAGCAACCTCACATTCACGGGCTCAAGCAATCCTCCTGCCTCAGCCTCCCCAGTAGCTGGGACTACCGGCCCATGCCATGATACCCAGTGAATTTTTTATATTTTTAGTAGAGACAGGGTATCACTCTTGCTCATACTGGTCTCAAACTCCTGATCTCAAGCAATCCTCCCGCCTCAGCCTCCTAGAGTACTAGGATTACAGGTGTGAGCCACTACACCCAGCCAAGAATACTTCATTTCTTGAGGATCTGCCAAGACTGCTAATTCTCCTTCTTAGTCTCTTTTACTGGTTTTTCTCTCTCAAGGTGGGAGAATATCAGATCTCAGTTTTTGGATCACTTCTCTGTCTGCACTCACTCCCTGTTACCCAGCCATGTCATCCAGCCTGGTGTCTTTAAACATTGTCTATATGTCAAAAGTTTCCAAGTTCCTAGCCTCACCCCTACTTCTCCCTTGAGCTCCACATTCATGAATCCCTGTGCCCATTCGATTTTGATGTCTAACTAAAATGCATTTCAAACTCATGTCGAATATAAATTCTAATTCCCATCCCTCCTCCATTCAACATGACCCTCCCATAGTGTTCCTATCTTAATAAATGACAGTTCATTCTGGCAGTTATCCATGCCAAAGGCTTCCGAAATATCTTTTACCTCTTCTCTTTCCCTTATACCACACATCAAATCTACTGGCAAATTCTATCGGCTCTACATTGAAATTTATCCAGAATTCAATCCCTTCTCACTTCTCCACTGCTTCCACTCTGGTCCAATCCACTTTGATCTCCTGCCTAGAATATTGCAATAGCCTTCTAGCAGTTGTCCCTGCTTTCAAGCTTCCTACCCCTCAGGGTCTACACTCAAAAAGCAACCAGCACTTGAAAAGCAAGAAGGTCTCTCTAGTATTTTCTCATGATGAGTTTGAGGTCATGCATTTTGAGCAATAATATTATAGCAGTAAGGTGCATACTTGGTGCATCATGATGTTGATATGTCTTATTTCTGGACATTTTAATTTTAGCAACTTGTTAAGGGTGGTGCCTACACTGATTATCTCCATTATAAAGATACATATATTTATAGATTATTTGAGCATGTACAAATGTCCTATTTCTCCTCAGACTTAAACCTCCTAATTTTTATCAATCTTTGGTGAATCTTGGCTACAACAATTATGAAAAAGGTGTTTGCCTAATGGTGATTTTTCTATTTTTGCTAATTTCTGCCACATTTATTAATTGAAATTCTGTAGGAAACAACTGGTCCCATCTCACCCACTATTATTTATTTACTTATTCATTCATTCATTCAAGGGCCATTCTACAAAATAACTGACCAGAAAAGATTGAGGAATAGTCTCAGACTAGAAAGAATTAGATGAAATATGGAAGGCTTTGATTGGACTCTGAGAAAGAAAGTGGGTATTAGTAAAAAAAAAAAAAAAATTGGTGAAATTCAATTAAGGTCTGTAGTTTAGTTAATAGCATTGCTATTAACGGTTCTAATTTCCTGGTTTTGATAACTGTACTACAGTTATGTAAAATATTGACATTATAGAAAGATGAATAATGTGTGTAGAGAAACTTTCTGTACAATTATTTCAACATTTTTGTGGATCTACTCAAAACAAGATGTTAAATGTTTCTTAGAGCAAAAGTGACTGCACCCAAACCCAGCTTCCCTTAATGTTGCTGGGAGTTAGCAATTGGCCTTCTTCTCAGTACACTTCCGTAAATATCTATGACTGAGTCTCAGTTGCTTGATACCTAAAGAATCTGCTTATCCTTACTGTCAAGACTTTTCTCACTCTCACCCTGTGAAAGAGAGGGCAAGAGGAAAGTAGGGTCCTTCTCCTAGAGCTAACCCAGCTACTTCCAGGCCCAGTCACAACCAACTGCAGACCTGATGGCCCTCTGCCAGTGATGCCACTTGAGCCCTTCACGCATTACCCTTGACCCTTTCATTTTCTGATATCCCATGCCCTCCTCGCTCTTCCTTCAAAACATAGCTGACCACTTCTTATCACCTCCATTGCTACTGCCCTGGTCCAAGTCATGATCATCTCTTACCTGGAATACAGCAATAAACTCTGTGTTAGTTATCTATTGCTGAACAACAAATTTCCCCAAAATTTAGTTGTTTATAACAGCAACATTTATCATCTCATGATTTATGTAGGTCAGGAATCCACACTTGGCTTTGCAGGCTCCTCTACTTTATTTTATTTTATTTTATTTATATTTATTTATTTTTATTTCAGCATATTATGGGGGTACAAATATTATGGTTACGTATATTGCCCATGCCCCCCCTCCCCCCTCGAGGCAGAGCTTCAAGCAAGACCATCCCCCAAACGTTGCACATCTCACTCATTGTGTTTGTATAGCTTTCACAGGCTTCAATCAAGGAGTCAGTTGGGGCTGCATATCATGGCTCAACTGTGGAAGGATCCACTTCCAAGCTCACTTATGAGGCTGTTGGCAGGATTCAGCTCCTTGTGGTTTGTAGGACTGAAGGCCTCAGCACTTCACTGGCTGTTGACTGGAGGTCACCCTCAGTTCTTTGGCACATGGGCCTCTCCATAGGACAGCTTACAGGATGCCAGCAAGAGTGAGGACAGTCTTGGCCGTGATGATAAGCAGATCCAGCCAGTGAGTAGAACCCGAGAAAATGTGTGAGCTAAGCAGAAGTTATAGTGATTTATAGTCTGATCTGGAAAGTGACATCAATTATTTTGCATAGTCTATTCATTAGGTCCAGCCCACACTCAAGAAGAAGGGATTACACAAAAATTTAATTCTACAGTTAGGGTCATCGGGGGCTTTCTTAGAAGTCTGCCTATCACAGCCTCCCTCTAGTTAACCTGTTGTCACATTTGGCGCCTGGAAGCCTATTTTCAACAAAGCAGCCAGAGTGACTCTTTGTAAGTCAGATCATGTCACTCTTTTCCTAAAAACCCTTCAATGGCTTCCATTTCACCCTGAGAAAAAGACAAAGTCCTAATGATGGTTTACAATGCTCTATATCTGCGGTCCCCAACCCCTGTGGTCTGTTAGGGATTGGGGCTGCAGACCCCCTCCCCTGTCCATAGAAAAATTGTCTTTCATGAAACGTAGGAAGGGGGAGGGGGCGCACAGCAGGGGGTAAGTGGTAGGAGGGCAAGTGAAGCTTCATCTGTATTTACAGCTACCCCCCCTCCCTATCACTCACATCACTACCTGAGCTCCACCTACTCCACCATCCGTGGAAAAATTGTCTTGCACAAAACTGGTCCCTGGTGCCAGAATGGTTGCAGACCACTGATCTACGTGATCCAGGCCTCATTACCTCTCTGACTTTATCTCCTATCATATCGCCATTGCTCACCCTGCTCCAGCCACACTGTCCTCCTCACTGGTCTTCAAACATGCCAGTCATGCTGCCACCTCAGGGCCTTTGCACTGGCTCTTCCCTCTGTTAAGAAAGTTCTTCCTCTAGATTTCTGTATGGCTGATTCCCTAAAGTCCTTTAAGGCTTTGCTCAAATATCACCCCCTTAATGTAGTCTACCCTAGCAAACTCACCCTTGTCCCCAGAACTCCTGATTTCTCTTACTTCCTTTTACTGTTTCTCAAAGCATTTCTAATAAACTAATTAATTAACTTATTTATTATGCAACACTGTAATGTTGAGCCCATAAGGCAGATATCTTTATCTGTTGTGTTTATTGATGAATCCCAAGTGCTTAGAATAGTGCCTGGCACACAACAGATGCTCAATGTATATTTCCTAAATGAATGAATGAATATGTAGAACATGGCTGAGGACTAGCCTTGAGGAACACTGGTAGAAGAAAAGGATACAGGGGAAGAATGGAATACTGGACATCTCTTTTGTCCTTCTTCATATTCTATAGGCACATTTTCTTAATTCTATCAAGAGGACTCCTACCAAGAAGAAGTCCTGTGTCCCACAGTCATGAGTTCCCTGGTCAAGGCTTGCACCCTTGGATTGGCTTTGTCTTCTTCCATGTTTTACTTTTCCAACTCCCCTCTCATCTTCCTTGAAATGTTTTCCCAAAATTAATCTCAGCACACAAGCTATTGTTTTATCACCTGCTTTTGGGGGGAGACTATGTTAAAATATGTTAAAGTGAGATGATCACTTAAAAATGAACCCATAGAAATCAAGAAAGTATTGATGAACAACACTTTCAAATCCTACAGAGCTCCAGCAGGATGAGGAAGTTTGGAGACCACTGTTAGATAGTTCACTGGGGAGGTGGGTGGGGAAGCAATATTAAAATGGGTTACAGAGCACAGGAAAGGAAGGAAATGGAGAATGGACAGACTGGGTGGCAGCTGGAGGGATATACAAAGAACAGTGGGAAAAGACAGGTATTTTAAGAAATAAATAACAATCAAATGGGGTAAGTGCTGTGAAAAAAAAAAGTGCCAATACAGGCATGTGTGTGCCATATTTGCTGGGGAAAAAAATACAGGAAGGCAATTTTTAAAGACAGTTTTGCTCAGTAGAAGGTTGCAGGCAAACTCCAGGAAACTTCTTTTGCAAACCCACTAAGTTCTGAGAGAGCAGAGAATGTGTGAGGAATTTCTAGTAGAGCATCCTGACTAGAGCGAAGACTGTGACGATGGTTACAGATGATGCTGGAGACACGGCAGGGCCAGGCTGTGATGGGCTGTCTACAGGGGCTGAATCCTCTGCCCTGTATTTGAGGAACTTTCTTTTGCTAGTAACATTTAAGTAATGGAATAAAGAAGTAGTGGCGTCATTACCCCCAGTATCTCCTAATTCTTATTCCATAATCAAATTGACCCAACTGTCTCAAAATATATATTTTTACAGTTGGTTTGGCTTGAATCAGAATCCAAACAAGATCAGTATTTTATATCTGGTTGTTAAGTCTCTTAAGTCTTTTTAATCTAGAGAAGTAACTTCCTCACTTTTCTCCCCATGACATGTACTTGTTGCAAAATTGAATTCAAACACTTAAAGTCTGACTGCTGAATAGTGAGAAAATGTTAATTATATAATTTTGGATTTGGAGATTGAATTTTTTTTTTTTTTACTAAGCAAACATGGTCATTCTCAGCAAATGATCATTGGATCCTAGGAAAGCAGGACTTATTATATGTTGGGACAATAAATGTTAAAGCTTTTATTGCCCCCTCAACCCAATAGCTGCAAGATGTGTTCATGAGGGAAAAGGTGAATTTCACTATCGACGAAGGAATCCATTTCTGCCCTAAACCAGCCGCATCTGTGTGCTGAACAAGCATTCCTTTGTTTGTCAAGAACTTGAAGCTATTTGGCACTAAATTCTCCAAGGCATGGAGTTCCATGCTTTTGTCAGAATTCCGTATAATGCGCTCAAGATGACTCCATTGACTGGAAGGGCGAGGGGCGCAGAAGACCAGAGAAAGTGGTGGATAATGAGGGAAATGAGCTCAATAGCTTTTATCTCATATTTTGCTACAAATAATGAAGGAGAGGATTGCTATGCAAATAATAAGGAGCATGAACCCTCAGTCCTGGAGAACCTCTTGTATTGAATAGCATGCGGACAGTACAAACTTTCTCTGCCAGTTTGGCAAATAAGCCTACTATGTGACATTCTTAGGAAAACTTAAAGACAACTAGAGGTAGATATTTCAGGGCATCAGCAGCTAAACAGGCAGCTTATTGTTTCTGCTCCTGCGGCCAGCCCATTCACAACCCTCTGTGCAGCAGCCACCGGTACAGACAGCATGCCAGTGACATGAATGTCCCTCCCAGGTGAAGGCACCTTGATCAAACCTGGACCATTCTCACCAGAGTCATCAGTTAACATTTCCCAAAGCAAACACTCCCCTGAGTCTTCTGACTGTATCATATCAGCTTAAATTTGCATTCAGATAGCAGAGACCAGAAATGTCAGTGGCTTTAAATAGATAAAAATGTGTTTTTCTTTTCCCATGTAAAATAATTCTGAATTAGATATTCAGGGCAGATAGGGTAGCTTCAGAGTGCCATTAGAGAACGAATGTTCTTCTGTCTTCCTGTTATTTATAAACCAGGGGTTTTCAGCACTAAAAGTCCAGAAATTTCTGGACTTTTTCTTTCCTCTTTCACTTATACTTGCAAACAAGCCAATTATTTTTCTGAGATCACCTCTTTATTGTAAAATTCAGCCAAAAGCACCAAGTGCAGATAGGAATATTCTAATTTCCAACTTATTTACCTAAGTCCCCAAGCTCATTTGGCTTATTCTCTGCCCTCTGAATGATTGCTGACAGGTGTTTTATGAAATGTTTTACTACTGCATAAATTACATGCCATTTTTGTGGCCTCTATATCAGTTTCCTTGACATTCTCTAACCAAACACACAGTCAATGCTACGTGTTTGTTTATTTGTTTGTTTGTTTTTCCCCTCGATGACTTACTTCTAGAAACAAAAATTATTTTTTGTCAGGATAGACTAGCAGTGCTGCTGTAATAAACAACCTCAAAGATTCTGGGGCTTAAAAATCACAAATGTTATTTCTTTCTCACTCTACAGCATGCTGAGGCAGAGCTACATAATTTTTTCATCTTAGGACCCAGTCTAAATGAGCAATTCCTATCCAGGATGTTGTTAGGTACAAGGTAGAAGAAAAAAAATAAAAAAGAAGGAAATGTGATGGTTCTTACAGTTTTTGCTAGCAAATCAAATACAACACTTCTGCTCTCATTTCATTAGCCAAATTCTCATGTCCATGGAATAGAGAAATACAATCCTTTCATAGGGAGTAAGGCCATAAGCAACACAACTGAGCTTAAAGTCAATGAGGCAGGGTATACAGTTGGTCCTCTGAATCTGTGCGGTCTGCATCTGAGTATTCAACTAACCACAGATCAAAACTATTTTTAAAAAAACCAATAAAAATAATACAACAATAAAATACAAATTTAAAAACAATACAGCATAACAACTATTTACATAGTGTTTATGTTGTATTAGGTATTATTAGTAACCTAGAGATGATTTATTAATAAAAAAACAGGATGATGTGCATAGATTACAAGCAAATCCTATGCCATTTGATATAAGAAACTTGAGCATCCTTAGATTTTAGTATCTGCATGGGATCCTGCAAGCAACCACTCACAGATACTTAGGAACAACTATATAATCCTTTCACATGCATGGTAAAGCAGGTGAACAGTCCACGGTGAGCATTCTCTTAGCCCTTATTAATTCAGTACACCTCAGCCTCACATACAGCTGCCATCATGGAGCTTTCCCTGTGCATGTTTATGACAGGCTGATATTGCCAGGGAGTTAATGCCCACTCCACCACTCCCATGGGCAGCCCTCAATCAATAATACTCCAGCTCCATCCTCTCTTAGGATAACTGTGAGGTGCATGGTTTACACTGGATTGCATTCCACTTGCCCTCAGTGGTAATTTGCTTTATTTCATATTCTTTGTTGGCTTTTGTTTTATTTCTATCTTGTTTTTTATTCCCATATTGTTTCCTGTGATCATTTCCTAAATAAACCACTTGCACTTGCATCCTTGCTTCCTTCTGGGGAAACTTAAACTAAGGTAGAGGAGTAAAATATATGTAGAGCAATGATACAATCTGTCATAAAGAGAAGAATGTTTTTTTTGCAATAATTAGCAGTCTTTGCCAGAAATTCCATCATAAGAATCCACCCATCTTCTCCATGCTTCTGTCCTCAAATCTATTCATCTCTTGGTCAGACCAGAAACATTGTTTCCCAGAAGAGATAAGGACTCCTGTAATAGATTATTTGCTTTCACTAATGGACCACAGGAAGCAAGCACAGGCAATTACTCTAAATGATCTTTACCACCCTGCCTTTCATAGAACCTCAGGCATGTTTGCACATGGATGTTCCCTTCCCCAAAGTACTGTTGCTGTCTGTGCCACATGGGGATGTGTGAGAGCAGGCAGGTGCATCGAAGTCCATTTCTGTGACTCCCTCCTCGACTCCCCTCCTATATCACCAAAGCTCACCTGTCTATGGAAACCACTTTGTCTACGATATCCTGCTTTAGACAAGCCTCACATATATGCAAAGCATTTTATGCACATATGCACATACACAAGCTAAAGCAGAGATAGAATAATTTATTTTTCATTTTTTCTTTTTAGGAAAAAAAGAAAAGGACCAAAAAAAATAATCTCTGCTAATTCTTTTTTATTCTCTCTCTCACACACATACAAACACATACACACCAAGGAGCCAGTTTGATACTCATCATTCCGCCACATGAAATACTCTGTGATAAATAAGTATGATAGCCCATAATGTACTATTATGGCTTTTTATGAGACAATGTAAAATACAATTGAATTTGGTCCTTATGCTACAGAGTATTTTCTTCTCTTTAGGAAGAAAATAAATATAAAGAGATTTTAAAAAGAAAACAATAACAAAAGCAGAAAATTCCCATTCAATATCATCCAGAAACCAAGATTTGTTTATGAAATGTTTTAAAATCCATTAATTTAAAATGATTGATGTGACCTATAATTGTCTTACCATTGAATAAGGGTAAGATCATAGGAACTATGACATAGAGAGAAGAAAACCTATGCTAACTGTGATTACTACCTAAAAGTCCAAAATGTTTCAGTTATAACAACCTGGAGAGGGCTAGAGTACTCTTACTTTCTAATTAAAAGACACATTCTTCTACATCTAAAGAAAAAAAGTTTTCATTTTTTGTGGTTTTGTCAAAATTTCAATTGTCTTACATTTTTGCCTATTTGTATACTAAGTATCTTCTGTGCTGTCATCATCTAGACGGCTGCAGGGGAGAGGCCTTTCACAGGGAGTCACCCATGATACAGATGCTGATCCAACCTTAAGTTTTCAGGCGCTGGTCTGGTCGCTGCACATGGAAGGAGAGGAGTGTGATGATTCATGGTCCTCCAGTCCAGACCAGGCTTGGGAGAGCCGGTACTTCCATTTGCATATGACCCTGATGAAGCCAGAAGCTCTTTATTATTTCCTTGGAGAGAGATCCTCAGAGGAAAAAGTTAAAAGAGTTTGCAAGCAAGGGGTATTTGTGGATTGATGACAGAGCGCTAAAGCTGACAGAATCTGGACATTAAAAACTATCACAACTCTTACACTAGGGACACCAGACTAGGAATCTAAGAGAAGTAAAATTAACGATAAAAAAAAACAAAACGGATGGTTTGGCATACGATTGCCAACACTTAAATTTTACCAAGTAATGACACTGAGAAAAACCAAACTACAAACAAATACTACTTACTAGTACTGTTATTTTAAAAAAGAAGGACATTTGAATCCCTCTCTCAAATGACACCATATTGGTTTATAAAAAACGATCGGTATGTTCCTTATTGTCCTCCAGATCGAAATCCACAGGCTGGTGAACCCTATGCTGGCCGTACTTCAGGCAGAGACTGGCACTAAGGGAACCCATTGGGAAGCCGTTGCCTCCTCACAGAGTTTTCGATGAGCTTCAGATGGCATACACTTCAGCCCAAAGCCTCAGGTTGGTATACCTGAACTGCACTAAATTTGTAAGTAGCTAAATTATTTGGCAATGAATTTCCCTGGTAGATTTATAAGAATCCACGTTCTATGTAGATTAAAGGACTCTTAAGGAACATGTTGATTTACTGCAATGTTTGAGTCTTATTTGGATCTCAATTAATGCAAAAACTACTAAAAGAGAAAAAGACTAGATTTATGAGAAAACCAAAAATTTGAATACTAGGTGGATATTAATTTTTAGATTATTTACAAATTTTATGGTTGTACTAAAATTTCATCATTTATAAGTACACCTAAAATATGAACGAAGTGACATGATCTCTAAATATGCTTCAAAATAATTGAGTAGGGAGGGTGAGATGAAAAAATATTGTCTTTTAGTTGATTATTGTTAAGCTGGTTGATGGGTACATGGGGGTTCAATATACAAGTTTTTTACTTTGTATATGTTTGAAATTTTCTATAATAAAAAGTTTAAAAATGTATAAGGAAAAAAAAAGAATCCATTTTCTAATGCCAAAGATGCCTCTTATCATGTAATTCTTGAATTATCTATCCATAGGTGTCTGCACATGGATGTACAACAATGAATGAAAACAAATTCAGTGGTCAAAAGGTTTTGCTTTACACAATTGCAATAATTTAGATGAAATTTTGGGTCCATATTTCTTATAGTAACTCTCTCTCTCTCAGCAGAACATATATTTAAAATGCAGCAAATATTTGCTCTATTAGAAGAACTTTAGCCAAAGATGAGGTGAAAGGAATTGCTATTTGGTAAAGCACCTTTCTTGAGGACAAGGTGATGTGTATCATCAGCTCAGTTTAATAAATCTGGAATGGGAACTAATTTAAAAGACTGAAAATAGGTTTTCATCAGGAAACAAGGGATTTTGTTGACTCTTTCCATAAGGATAAGTTTTGGTTCTTGTCATTGAAGAAAATGTCGATATTTTAAAATAATATAACTGAAATATGTCATAGGGAAACAACAGGAGGTCTAGAATTAGCATTAATATACTTTAGCAATGTAAACTAATTAAATAAGAAGAGAGAAGAAGAAATGAGGTAAATGTGGCAAAGTCTCAATAATTGTTGAAGTGAGGTAATGGAGAAGCAAGAGTTCATTGTATTATACTAATTTTAAAGACTTTTGAAATATGTTCATAGCAAATTTTTAAATTAATAATTTAAAGGAAAGACTAAGAAAAAGGAACTTATGTTATGTTGGGTTGGGGTGAAGCAAAAGGAAGGTAAAGGTCAGGTTACCAGATTCTACGATAGAAAAAGAGAAAGAGACATTGAGACCTAGACAATTGACCCATATGCTATTTTTAAAGCACAGATTAAATGCAACAATTATGGTAAAAAATTGGTTCTTAGCAAAAATCATCAATGGATGCCAAATCTAAGGAGAAATAATTTCTGATGAGGAACAATATATCTGCATGATCTTAAAGTGTCTTCCCATAGATGACTTATTGCAGAAGGGAACAAAAGCTTAAATATGTGGTAGAGAAATTACACAACACCTTGACCAGGTGATCACAATTAATGTCAGATGGACATCACATGGCTCCAGATGTCTGACACCTGTAATGCTCTGAAGAAAATACATCACTTATGTAGTACATATGTGAACAAAGATGAGGTCCAAGGGATGTTGGTGCAAAATCATAAGAGAATCATGAGACCTTGGACAATGATGTGAGGAACTGCCTTATTAGCTCTGGACCATCTTAGAACTCCTGTTATATGGGATGGAAATAAGCTTCTACCTATTTTTTTTTCTTTTAAGTTTAAAGAAAACTAAAACCTAACTTAGACTCATTGAAGCATCCTGAGCTCTTATTCGGAGTGAATATCCAAAAGCATTTGTAGGATTTTGAAAGATAAAACATATTAGAAAACTCATATATGAACATATGGCATGTTATCACAGTTATTTCATTGTTATAAATGATTTCATTTTATTAAACAAGAAAAATAGCACAAATGAGTAAAGAATTCAAGAATATGAAGAACAATAAAACAAATCTAATGAAATGAAGGGAATTAATAAAGTTAAAAGCAGAACATAAATAACTAAAGAAATAGACAGCATAGATCAAAGAACAAGTTCTTGAAGAAAGCAATGAACTTTTATAGCAAATGTAATCTCAAAAAGAAATTAGAGAACATAAATTCACAAAAGTAGGTTTAAAATATGATATAACCAGGGAAATGGATATGGCTTTCAAAGTATAGGAAAATAAAATATATTACCAATTCTTACAGAAACTACTACAGAATTGTACATAGGTAAAATATGAAGCAAATAGTCACAGAAGAAATGAAAAAAGTTACCAAAGAATAATGTTCATAAAAAAGATCTAGGTTCAGATATGGTTTTAAAGACTAGTCATTTCAAAGTATTAAGGGATAGGCCGGGCGCGGTGGCTCACGCCTGTAATCCTAGCACTCTGGGAGGCCGAGGCGGGTGGATAGCTCAAGGTCAGGAGTTCGAAACCAGCCTGACCAAGAGCGAGACCCCATCTCTAAAAAAAAAAAAAAAAAAAAAAAAAAAAAAAAAAAAAAAAAAGTATTAAGGGATAGAAAATTCTCATTTTATATAAACTTTTTCCATCACTAAAAATGATGGAAAACTTCACAGTTCATTTTCTGTAATGAGCCTAATAATGAGGCTGAGATCTAACAGAAAGGACCAAAACATAAAACTTTTAAATTAAGTAAAAAAGAATAATAATAAAGACAAAATTCACATCATCATTTCTCAATACATTTATGATATGTGAACTTTCTGTATAAATTTTATACTTCAATAAAAAGTTAAAATATAAAGACATAAATATTATTGTATAAGTTGTAAGTTCTTAAAGTACAGTCAAATTTAGTAGTTTATTAAATGAAATAACACATCAAGAGTAAGTAGAATATAGCCTAAAAACCTTATGCTTGCATTATACTTTCTTAGTAAGAACCATAATAATATAATTTATCACACCAAATAAAAAATCACATGATAAGTTAAACAATTGATGAATATCAATACATTACACACAAAATCTTGAACTAGAAATAGAAAGAACATTTAACATGGTAAAAAAATATCTAAGGCTAGCTTAGCATAAAAGAACAAAATAATAAACATTCCCATTAAAATAAGAAAAGAGACAAAGATTTGAACTATTGCCACTATCTTTTCTTAAGCCTTCTTTTAAAAAATTCAATCAATGACATAAAACAAAAAGTATAAGTAAGACATTTAACAATTGCAAAAAAGGAGATACAGTTACTATTTATAGTTGGTATCATTTAACTAGAACAGTTAAGAATCAACTGTACAATGTTATACAACTAATAAAATGCCCAAAGACAAAATAAATATGTGAAAACCAATAGCTGCAGTGAAAAAATAATTACTTTCACAATAGAAAACAAAGTATTTAATACGTAGGACTACACTCAACAGAAAAACATGTGCAAAACAATTGTACAAGAGAAATAAAATAGTTGATATGCACAATATCCTGGGATGAAAATAAAGTCTTGCTAAGTAAATTCAAAAATTTAATAAAAAGCCAATTAAAAAAATCTCAAGGTGTTTGCTTTTTTGAAATCTGACAAATTGATTATAAAATTTACGTTGAAAAATATAGAGTTGATACTTGCCAGGAATATTTTGAATAAACAAGGACTATTAAAAATAACTTTCTAATCAAATATGAAAATAGACATAAAGAGATAAAAATTAGTACTGTGGTAATAAGTATATCAAAAGAAAGTAATTTAAATCCCAGAAAAAATACTGCTTATGTAAAAGAAGACCTTAAAAGGTAACATTTTATACCAATAAATATTAGTTGGATCATTAGTTAATTATTTTTGGGGGGAAAAAGTCAAAATTTGATTTCTCATACAAAACACTAAAATAGATTCCAGATGTATTAAATAGGAGAATCATTGATCCTTTTCTATACCAACAAGAAGGCCATGGGAGTTCTGGGGGAGGCCCAGCTGAGTGGCCGGTGCCTGACTACTGAGAGAGGCAACCTGACAGACCTGGGGACTAGAGGTCAA
Source organism: Cheirogaleus medius (assembly GCA_008086735.1). Taxonomy (NCBI): domain Eukaryota; kingdom Metazoa; phylum Chordata; class Mammalia; order Primates; family Cheirogaleidae; genus Cheirogaleus; species Cheirogaleus medius. Next base: position 5,551,973 of record VBSM01000813.1, on the reverse strand, counting down.
GTGGGACTAGAGTCATACCAGAGGGGTAAGAATTGATGACCAGCATCTAGCACAAGAAATTGGACAACTCACAGTTATCCATGTGGATGGGGACATGCCTGAGAACTGGACCAGCTCCATCGCCAGCCAAAGCTAGAAGAGAAACAATAATCCAACCCTACCACCACCATCACGTGCGCACCTGGAACACACGCGCCTCTCAACATAACGATGAGCCCCTTCTTCCCTGGACAAAGAATATGATCAAATTATACTTCTGGATTTAGTGAAAAGTCACTGGATCGAACTGAGGGAAACTTGCCATTGGATAGATTTGATTGTCTGCTGCTGGGCAAGCTTGAGGCTAAAAGTCAGAAATTAAATTGGGTCAAGAAATAAATTCTATTTTTACATGCCTGAGTCTGAGACTGAGAAAGTCATGTCTGTTATACCTTAATCAAATCAGGTCTATCCTTGCTTAGCAACCCTTCGTAACTTCTCAGCTATAGTTAGAATGAAATCCAAAGTCTTTCATTTCCCACAAAACCCCATACGATCTGCTTCCTGATTACATCTCTTAGCTCATCTCTTACCATTCTCGCCTGCATCCACATTTCAGCAGGCCAGACTTTTCTTCTCCCTGAGCAGAGCAAGATCTTTCCCGCCTCAAATCTTTTTACTTGTTGAATCCTTTGTTCGACTGCTGTTCCTTTGCTTGGAATGCAATTCCTTAGTTTGCTTTTTACCTTTAACTTGCTGCTTATTCTTTAATTCTCATCTCCAGTGTCATAGCCTCAGAAACCCTCTCTCTGAGTTTCCTTTCTAAAATGGAGTAATTCTATATTATATTCATATGTGTTTTCTTCATAATACTTCGTAAATCAGATTGTATATTTATCTTGTCTACTTGTTCATTTTTTATTATCTGCCTCCTCCCATCAAATGTAAACTTTCTGAAGGCAGGGATATTTTTCGCTTTATTTTTTTTTTCATTGTAAATCCCTATTTCTTAGTATGGTGCTTGGGGTGTAGGATGTATTCAGTAAAATTTTTGTGATTGAATGAATTACTTAATTATTTAAAATCATCCTATAGAAGATTATGTGTAGACAAAGGAAAATATTCATGATATATTAAGTGAAAAATAAGGCATATTACAAATAGATGGTCTCAGTTTTGTAAATATATGTATATATCAATATATAGTCAAGCACCAAAAAAGAATTAAAAACCTTGGAGGAAATGTACCAAAAATTAACAATGATTATTTTGGGATATTGGGATTATAGATTATTTCTATTTCCTTTCTTATACTTTTTAAAAATTTTTCAAAATCTTAAAAGTACTAAACTAGGACAAATATAATAATTATCTGATGAAATTTCCTTTTTTCAGAGTCCTTTTTCTCCTTTATCTTTTCATCCATCCTTAATCCTGCCTAAGAGAGAGGAGATTGTCACAAAAACAGTAGACTTGGGTTAAAATCCATCTACCTTCTAATGAACATGGTCAAGTTACTCAATTTCTCTGAATTTTTACTTCTTCAGTAAGTGGAAATAGTTAAATATAATTAAATAATTAAATATAATTAAAACTATCTCACCTAAGATAGTGTAAAAGGACTTTCTAGCATGACTGCTATACTATAGAATGGGGGGGAAGTGAAGTACCTGACCTTCCATTTCCATTCCCTACTTTTTTCTTCTCATTTCACTTTCATTTATTGCTTTTTTTCCTTTTTTCTCCCTCCTATTTGATCTGTATCCCATCAATTCTGGGTTATATCAGAAGAGTCTTCTAGAAATTAAAGTCTGGCTCATTTCTTTGAAAAGGATTATCTGCTCAATGAAAAATGGGCTAGGATTGACAAGGCCAGAGAAACCCAGGATTCTTCATGATATTCTGCAAGTGCCATTTCTAACCTCTAATCACATTTTCCTTTCCCTCACTATCTCCTTTTGAGCTTTGTGGCTCTTGGCACCAGGGGGAAAAAATTTAAAAATGAAAAAGCAACTTTTAGAACGGAGTTTGAAAAGCTTGCAGAAAGAAAAATTATATAGATAATATTCTGCATTGCCTTTTCCTAGCCAAAGAACAGATCAGAAATTTCAAAATTTGAAATGCAAAATATGTTTGGCACACACAGGGCAGGGGATGTGTGGAACCTAATTCTAAACATGGGGGGAAAAGTTTGAATTTATTTTCTAAGTGACTCAGGAAAGATTTCAAAGTTGAAATGCTACAATTTGATTGGCTTCTCTCAACAGCACCATGCATTTTCATTTCATGTGGGAAGAACAGTATGAAGCAAACAACCTAGGATTAAATGAAAACAGGTGGGATGAAGAGATGCATTTACATTTTAATACCTGGAAAAAGAGCATTTTCCTCTGATGGTTTTATAGTCTTGGGGGCTATTGAAAAATATCTGTCTATAAATTGAATGAATACTCATTAAACTCAATCGGAGAAATTCAGTTAGGAATTTGGTATGGAAAACAGCCCTTTGTTTTTATTGGATTTTATGATAGGGAGCACTCTAAGCTTTTAAACATAAGGCAGGAGGGAGCTAACTGTAGAAGTCACTCCAGTGTGGGATTGGACTTTGGAGAAGCTACACTTCTCTAGAGAGAAGAATGTATGCACACCAGAAGACTGAGGTTACACAGACATTTTATTTTCTTCAGACTCAAAAATGATTACCCTACTGTGATTTTCTCACAATTATCCCATTATTTCTCCTCACCACCAGAAATAATTCTCCATCCCTGCCTGAGTCTCCTTCAGTTTCATAACTCTTCTCGGATGACTTTTCAAAATATTTCACTTTCTGCAGCCAGATGATGAACATACTGCTGTATGTTCAGACACAACAAATTATTATATAATCATCACTGTGCACAATACAGAAGAAACCTGTCTCCAGCAAACAACACTTGAAATATCCACATAAAACTGCAGTCCCCAAACCCCAGTCACTGACTGGTACCAGTCCATGGCCTGTTAGGGACTGGGCTGCAGAGATCAACACCAACCTCCCCCAACACATGGAAAAATTGTCTTCCATTTCTTCCATGAAACTTAGGAACTTGGGCCTGCACAGCAGGAGATGAGAAGTAGGTGACCAAGCAAATCTTCATCTGTATTCACAGCTGCTCCCCATCACCCGCATCATCGCCTGACTGCCTGAGCTCCGCGTTCCCCTCCCTCATCTGGAAAAATTGTCTTCCATGAAACCACTCCCTGGTGCCAGAAAGGTTGGGGATTGCTGACATAAAATGCAATTGAACTGTCTTTTCATAATAGAATGATCTCCCTACTTGGTATAGTCCTTCCAGGATAAAGAATTCACTTCTCCAAAGTTCATTTCAAATTGTTTCAATTCATCAAACGTGTAAACGTGTCCCAGGCCCCAGGAGCTATGGCAGGTACTACACATAGTATAAAGAAGGGAAAAGTGAGGAGGAAACTGCCAGCCTCTTTCCGGGAGCCTGGTGCTTTCCCTGACTGATGTACCATTAACCATGGGTTAAACTGATTTACAGAAGGTAACTAATATTTAAAAGCTAGTAACCGAGAATTTGAACCCAGATCCATGTAATTCTAAAGCCCGTGATTTTTTTCACTACCCTAAAGTTTGAGATGACTCGAGAGAAATAAACATTTGTACTAGGATCAGTCAAAATTCTATTTATCAAAAGTAATCTTGAAAGGAGAAAGCACTATATTAATTTGGAAGAGATTCTTTGATAAG